>VOQK01013719.1:3941-14581 GCA_015052645.1 Benitochromis conjunctus
AAAATGAAAACTATACCTCCAACGTGCACTATGAAAAATGTCTGAACCTTTTTGTGTTGACTGTCACGTCTATTTTATTTATAGCCTACTGCACGTTTAAACAACAGAAGCTGAACCAAATTCCTTTAGAGAAAGGCGCATTTACAATCCAGGTCTCCAAAAAACACAGTTTAAAAAAATACACAAAATCTGAATGATGTGTTTCATTTGTTTTGTTGTTGAAAGTAAAAATCACAGCTGTCATTAAAATGTGTTCAGAATTTGCAAATTGATGACGATTCATCTCGTAAGTCATGCCACGCTCCTCTCCTATATAACTTGCCTTTATAAGCTGAAAGTATTGGTATCGGCAGTCCTGGCCCTGTGTTTACTTGGTATCAGATCGATACCAAAATCTGCGGCGTCACACAGCACTAGAAAATGCACGTCTATGCACTGTCTGCCAGGCCAAAGTGTTTTATTAAAAACATGTCTGCACACAGCACCAGCTATGACTTCTATCAAAGAGGAACCCGCCGCAACACAGTGCTGTGGAACAACAAGCTTAATGACTACTACTTCTAGCCTGAGAGAAGATGAAAAATAACAAGAAAAAAAAAAAAGAAACAGCAGGGAAAATACAAAATAATGAAATAATCAGAAATATGTTTTCAGGGGAAAAAAACATGTTTTGAAATGAGATATGTGACAGCCTGTTCTTTTAGTTTTTTTGTTGGTTTTTTTGGCATTTAGCTGCACATAAAACGAGACATGTTCAGCTATAAATATCCAACAGGTAGATGTGAAGAGCCTAATCGGTTTTAATGTATTTGCAACAACATGTCAATTAATACATGTGCATTTATCCACACAAGCAAGGAGGGATGCATTTGCATGTATGTGCTGGATGTGAAGTCGAAGCACCTCTGAGGTGTATCGCCTGCGTCATCTCCTCACCATTATGCTGTTGTGGATGAAGCCCTTACGGTAGCGGGCAGGTTTGAGGTGGGGGTACTCTTCAGTGCTGGTGACCCGAATGTTCCACACATGTTTCCAAGCCTCATACAGCTGCAGGTGGACCGGGTAGACACCTGAGTGGTGAGGGGCCACAGCGTAGCCCATATCCACCGGGATGTTATGGTTCTGGAGAGGGGAGACGTGCAAAGACATGGAAAATGAGGGTTATACACATAAACACAGAAATAATGGCACATTTGCAGCTCCCAAACAAAAGACTTTGTGACACATAAACAGCCTGACCTTGCAGACGAAGCACGTGCCTTGTACCATGTTTGTTATGATGCTGGCCTTCGGGTTGGAAATTAAAAAAAAAAAATAGTTTATACGAGCATGTGTATGTGTGTGTGTGTGTATGTGAGGGTGGATGGTTGCCGGGTGCATCCCGAAGACTGATGGTGTTGTCCTTTGCTCTGACACACACCTACACACACTGTCAAAGCTAAGCATCAGCGGCCAAAGGGGATGAAGGAGTGAAGCGTGTGTGTGTGTGTGTACAGCAGAGGCTAGTGATCAGACTTTATGTTCACGCTCACCTTCAACAGCGTGAACCAACCCCTCCTCGTTGTCTCGTGTGTGTGACACCAAATTCCAGCACGGTCATACAAATCATCTTTTGCTCGCTCACACAAACACATACACACAGGTACTAACAAAGCAGACAAAATAAAGCAGCGCAGAGCAACAAAAAGCACTCAACCTTGAGGGCTTCAGATTAACCAGGAGACATTAAATAGGGCTCAGGTGTCTTTTAAAATAAGTGCATCATTCCCAGCAGAGATATTACATTTTATTTGTCTGTCGGAAGCAAAATTGTTCCTTCGCTGCTGCGCCCCAACCAAGTCTCAGTCTGTTAAAACATGGCCATATGCAACTAATTTGTTTAGCAGGAAGTGTAATCGCCCCAAACATTTGTAAATATAACATCAAACATAAAATAGCACAGTTTACGTTGCATATGTTATCGTGTTCGATGTGACATCGCAATATGAAAAAGGCACCAAAATCCCAAATACAGTTGAGGGATCGATTTTAGTGATTCCAATTCACTAAATCCAGACACACCTCTATTATTGCATCACTTTGAGCATGCATACCATTCAAACTGGTGACTTATGAAAATGTAATTCCCCGCAGAGTTGTCATAAAAAGGGAAATTTTCTATAGGGACCAAAAGTGGCTGTAAAAATGTTTACATGTGCTCTAAAGTTGAGCAAATTATCACGGGAATCTTTGGGGTCTGACTCGCTTTTGAAGGAAGCCTCATGTGGCCACTCAAGGAACTGCGGATTTGCAATGGCCTATTTTCAGCCCCACACATCTCCATAGATGCCCTCGAAGAAAGTGCAATCTTGGGAAATGTGTATGATCAAGGACCCACAAGAAGAAAACCACACTGACAAAGACAATGAAAGAAATATGTGTGCATGCTTTGCACATCCATCTCACCAGAGCAAACTCTTTGTTGAGGACCATCTGCTCCAGCAGTGAGGACTCATTGTGGAAGAGGTGAGGCTGCATGTGGCTCCACATGTGGGGGAACCACCAGAACTCATCTACATACTTCAGTAGGAGATCGTCTCCCTCGTCCTCCTCCGCTGTGCCTACGCGCACAAAAACGCACAAACAGAAAAGGGCAAAAAGAGAAATAAAGCATTAAGCACCTTACAACAACAAACAGATTCAGATTACAGCCAAATGACTGCTATCCATAGTTTAGTGCTGGTGTAGGGTTAGATAAGAATCAACGTGCAACTCAATTGTCTTAAGGTTGTGTTGCTAAATACGGTGGTCCGATACCATGGTGACGAAAAGTGATGCCATAGCAATAACAGATGCGATGGCAATGTGTTCTAGTCTGCATCAGATTTCTTCTAATTATAATCATGTTTGGCCTCACCTCGATTTTCCTTTTCCAGTGAATCCCACACCTTCATTCTCTTACTGCAGATTTAGACAATTTAAGTAGAAAATCAATAAGCACCGTCCTTGGAGCCAGAATGCAGCTGAGGATCCAATGCAGTATGTCATAACCTCATAAATGTGTTAAATGTGATACTGTGCAACTTTAAATTTAAAGCTATTCTATAACATATATTGGTTTTAGTGATGATGTGATAACATATGCACACTATAATTATAATTATAACCGTGTGGGTCAAGTTATTCCAGCTAATACTCCTGGAAAAAGCATAGTCTGTATATAAAGGATGGATGTAGCTACCCTGCTCTGTTGGTTAGTCCCATCCTAAAGCCTGTCACCATCCTGGTGCTTTGCAAACAGGTGTGACCTGTCACACGTGGGTCGAACTAAGAAACTGAGGGGTATTCGTCGTAC
The DNA here is from genome assembly GCA_015052645.1 of Benitochromis conjunctus. Classification (NCBI taxonomy): domain Eukaryota; kingdom Metazoa; phylum Chordata; class Actinopteri; order Cichliformes; family Cichlidae; genus Benitochromis; species Benitochromis conjunctus. Next base: position 7,276 of record VOQK01013719.1, read on the forward strand.
GCTAGCTACTTGAAAATTATACGGTAGCCATTCCCAAATGCATTTTCTCATTGATGGTCTCTAACTATGGCCATAATTTCGAAAATTACAGTTTTTCTAAATCGCTTTGGCGCAACTCTCACACCAGAAACGTCATTCACACTGTTCTTAATGCAGTTCCCAAATCAGTAACGCATTTCCCCACCGACATTAGCCTTTCTCATTATTCTAATGCACACTGCTGTAGTTTTACACGTGCTTCACTGCTATTCATATTTCAAAGTAAAAAAATATTTGTTAGTGTCGACGCACTTCTCAACTGAGTCTCACAGCTCGTTAAAACAGTCTGTACTTTTTTGTGTCCGTACCCTTCAGCTCTCACTTTCCTGAATACTGTCCAGTATTGCATTTGCGTTCTCAATCAAATTACTTCAAACTTATTTCAAAAATGTATAAAAGAGCAAGGCCAGCAACACACAGTCAGCGCTAGCAGTGAAATTAGCTTTCAGTTCAAAGCAAAAATAAACACATGTTCTCAATAGTCACAGCTACATACCATGTCACTGCTAATTAGACACAAGGATATACTATACATTTACACCCACTGGTCACTGTATTAGTTACACCTTGCTAGTACTGGGTTGGACACCCCTTCTGTCTTAAGAGCTGCCCTGGAAACATTCCTTAGAGATTGTTCTAAGTGCGGACACAACAGCAACTACGTGATTCTGTCAGCTGCTCATTCAAATTTCCCCTTCCACTAGATCCCAAAGGTGCTCTACTGCACTGAAATCCACATTCAGTCATCTTTCTTCCATATTCTGATGCTTAGTTTGAACTTCACCAAGGTGTCTTGACCATGTCTACATGGCTAAATGCTTTGAGTTGCTGACATATGATTGGCTGATTAGATATTTGCATTAGTAAAGTGTTTGCTGAATGTATGTAGTTTGATTTTAGTGGACTACACAGTACTTGGTGCTATGTTCTGATGCATATAGTTACACGTGCATCACTTTGAATGCATTTAAAGTTTCAAATAAATCATTCACATTTCTTCTTCTTTGTGACTGAACACTTGTTTCTCCACGTTAGACCTACATTTTTGTAGAACTCTTTATAAAGTCACTAAGGCTTATCATAAAATTACAAAAGTATTTGGTGTCCAAGTCTTAAAATGGCGATGAAAGGGTTTGTATTCGTTGGTTCGTTGCAGCTGCTTACTGTACCAACAACAGTGTAATTTATACTTCTGTGCAATAAGTTTCCCTTTCTCAGTGTCACCTTAGTGGAATATTAATTAAACTATACAGATGTATTTGTGTCACGTTGATTCATGTATGGAAAAACTCCCTTTCAACAGGAAACAACCTCCAGCAGAAACAGGCTCAGGGAGGGGCGACCATCTGCCGTGACCGGTTGGGTGAGGGGAGGACTAGTTGGTGTGTCCAAAATTTCATTGTACATATACAATGACAATAAAGGCTATCCAATTCCATTTCATTTGATTCTCTTAAATATATATAAATTGTTTTTAGATGGAAAACATAAGAAAACCCACCTGTGTGGTAGAACTTCCCAGAGAAACCCAGATTAAAGGTAAAGTTGGAGATCTGAGAACGAAGCTGCTTCTGAGTATCAAGGAGAGCCTGTAAACACATATGGACACAGACAGACAGACAGACAGAGTCAAAAAAGCAATATGTTAAGTTTATTTCTCCCCAGCTCGAGCCTACAAATACAAATTGGTTTCAGATCTTGTGTTTCTCTGATGTACATTTAAGTGAGCACTTGTTCCTTCGACAGCTACCAGGAAGGCCGTGTGCTCTCGTCAGTACTTAAACTATGGCTGCTCAATGGAAGCAGTCACCAATGTGCTCTTGCACTGTGTCTCATTATTAGAGTCTCCTCTTCTGTTTTCTACGTGCACAATTTTTCCATTCCCGTCCTTAAAGTTTCTGCAATCTCTAGTTTCAATGCTTGAATCAGGATTTTCCTCACTTATTTAATGACTTCATTAGTTTACTGGCCTTTAAACAAAGACTCTGTAATGAGTGTTAACTAAAGAGAGTCGCACACATTCCGCACACACACACACACACACACCGACAGTAATGCAAGTTAATGAAGGTCAGTGCATTAGTAGCCTCTGGAGGGTGGACTAATACCCCCACCCCACTACACACACACACACACGCGCACACACACGCACACACACACACACACACACACAGTCTCCTCCCTTCTGATCACTGTTTCCATCCCAAACATTACCAAGTGAAACCCTGAATATCCCTGCTGCCCCTCTCTGTCTCTCTCTTTCTCCTTCTATTTTTCCATCTTCACACTTGTGAGAACCTGCAGCTGCCTCTCTGCCCCCCTTCCCCATTTGTCTTCCACTCCTCCCACCCTTCTCTCAACCTCCATCTCTCCCTCGCTTGCTCCGTGAAAATGTCACATTCTCAGGAGACAGGGCTGCTCTAATTTGAAAAGAAGGCTAAAGCACCATGGAGGAAAGAGCGCTCACTCTCCCTTTCCATAGCCCTCTACCCCTGCTCCCTCTCCCGCGCTCTCACACTTGTCTTGCTATCGTTGCACTTCCTCGCCATTTGCGCCCGCAAATATTTTGCTTATACATAAAACTCCTGTAATTCTCTTTATATCTCAGTCTGCTGGGTCTTTCTGTTGGGCTATAAGCTCCACATCTCCACTACCAATCTTTGTCATGCCGCTTTTAATCGATCCCCAGGAACCTCCCGTGATTTACGAGACCTGAGCACAGCTGAACTGAGAGCAAGGAATTGGTTCCAGGCAGTCTTCCCCACTCCCGCTCTCCGTTTTCCCCTCTCTTCTTTCCTCCCGAGTGTGTCTCTCAAACCAACAAATACACAGACACATGCGTGGAGTGTCTTCATTAACTCTAATCTAATGGTGCTGAAGATGGCTGCATGCTGACAGATGTGCACAATTCCCTAATCTGATCCCCTGTCTACTCTGCTATGACATCCTCTATATCTTACGCACACATGCACACGCGAGCCAACGTGTGGATAGAAAGACTTAAGAATTAAATTAAGTTTGTAGCTGAGTGCTTTGCATGGTAACTCAATCTACACTGCCTGATGCACTTGGTCAAAATGTATTATTAACGCGTGTGTAGATAACTGTGAGAGTCGGCGTAGGTGTGTGTCCAAGTGTGCAGTATATTAGTTAGAACATCTCATTTGTATTCTGTTACCAAACATCCACAGAGGAAACAGAAGAGTCACAAAGAAAATGTTTGCTGCTTTTAGCATGTTTGACTATTAAAGTCAGCATCGTGGCATCTCTGTTTCGTCGTACGGATTTCTGGGACTCCCTCTGCTCTGGAGGCCTGAACGGGTCATGTCTGGTAAGAGGTGGAGACTGATGCGTGATGACCCGACTGTCTTCCATTCCTCGTCTTGTATTTTACCTTTGTATAGATCTCAAGGACAGTTTTATGTGCAGATACTTCAGGAGCTCGTGGTCTTCTCTTATCTAGAGGGATGTAAAAAGGAACCTATCTGTGGAAGAATAAACACCAGCGCTCATCGCTTTTCTCCTTTGCTTTTGAAGCCCCTTTGCATGCAGGTCTTCTGAAAGATTAGCCCTGCACGAGGGTAAACCTGTGTCTCACTGAATATTTTCCTCCCATTTCTGACTCGTCACATGCTTTTATTGTGTCGCGGCGTAATTGTGAGCAGAATATTTTTTTTAACTCTATTTTTTTTCTTGATGCTCCATTTTTTGGGGGAATCTAATTTGAGTGCTCCTGAAAAGGATTATTCTGACATGCAGCGTTGTGAAAGGGACAATGTGATGATGACAAATTGTTGCATCAAAGAAGCCGCTATTCAGGAGCCAACTCTCACATTGTAAACATCAGAGAAGCAACTGACAAGGAGATGTTTGTAATTTTTTTTTTTCAAAACACTTGGCAATTACAAAAAAAAACTTTAGCGGCAACAAATTGCTAACTGAGATAGGGTTCTCAACCGCGCTACAGTTCTCGAGTGGCTTTCCAAATCCATTCAAAAGCTGCATTTTGGTGGGAAATTAATACAGAAAGCTGAAAAGAAACAAAGAAGACAGAGTGTTTTGTTAATGCCTCGGTGATAGCAAAACAAAACAAAACAAAGCAAACACTAATCGGAAAAAAAGCAAACAAAAAAAAGAAAGAACCTACTGCGCTCGGTGAATGATTGCTGTTTACTGCCTTCAAATTAGACCCGGCTTCTCAGAGTTTATGGAACCACTGAAGTCTGTGCAGGTATGAGCAGGGAGAATTAAGGGAGTTTTATGTAAATGGTGAGCAATAAATAAAATAATAATAATAAAGGGAGTTCACTTCTTGAATTCAAACTAATTCTGTGTCTCTGAGGGACAGAGAAGTGTCCTCGTGCTGGTTTTCTTAGGGGAGCTGAAGAAAAACAGAGCCCGAGTGTCTGAGAATAGTTTTGAAATTGGCCAAAAGTGATTCTTATTGGGAGACAAAGTCAGAGACGGTGTGGCGGGACGCAGGAATATGCAAGGCGCGAGAGAGCTTTCCGATCCGAGCGATGAAGGTAAACGCACACACTGAGATTAGCGGTCGAGCAATAGCCATAATTTCTGTGCCCAATCCCACAGCTCCCTAACACTGCTAGTGTCAGAAGCGATGCCAGTTGTTTCTGTGTATGTGCGAGTGGCAGTGTGCGTCGGTGTGTGTACTTTCATGTGTGTGAGGAGGAAGAGTTGCCAGCTAGATGTTGGGGTTCAAACAGATGGGAGACAGGCATCTGGACAGCTGGCACTCACTGCCTTTCAAAAACCCTTTACAGCAACCACCTCTTCACCATATCCCCATTCTGTCATTCTTGCATTTGCACTGCTTCTTTTTCCCCATTCCTTTTCCTTTCCACAGCTCTAAAGCTCACTGGGATATCTAAAATAATAAGAGCACTTATACAATAACTTATTTTAAGTAGAATTTATTTTAACGCACAAGTAAATTCGAAGGCGAGAGAAACAACAAACAGGAGAGGAACACTTATCGAGTTCAAAAGCGAAGCAGGTCAAAGTTCTCGATTCATCTACATGAGTGCTCCGTGCCTACACTGTATGTGCGTGTAATGTTAACACTAGACCAGCAGATTTAACTGGGTCAGGCATCTCTTTTTGATGAGCAGAAAGAAAACCGTACTAGTTAATGCCAGCCTTCCCTTCGCTCACTCTTCCCGTCCCTATTCCACTTCCACGCTCACTTGTCAGATTCAAGTCAGTGTAGCCTATTATATTGAAGCATTTTTACTAAATCATCTATTCACTTGCATTTACGTTTCCAAGGTACTTGTGATTGCTTTGGCATCGCCATACTCACGCTAAATTCTACTTGGCAGCCCCTCAAGGAGTTTGAGTTTCAGTGATTGCAGTGACTGCAAAACCTGCCTCATTTTGTGGGAGAAAATGCATGGCCCACAGCCACATTCTTAGAGTTTAATTGGAGTAAAACTAGAGCACTGACAACAACTGTTAATTAAACAAAATGAGTTATAAAGATATATATATATATACATATATATATATATATATATAATTCTTTTTGTAGGTAAATGCTTTCTTTGCAGTACTCTTAACAACACTGGTGACTGTCTTAAAAAAATAATGAAATAAAGACAATTTAATCTTGCAAATTCATTTCCCTAATAGCATATCTGTAAAAGTTCTCTGCAGGGCTGGCTGTGATCATTTCTCTCGCCCTGATCGGGGGGATGAGTGAGAGCAGATGTCAGGATGCATCATGCTGGAAGCATTATCCCGCTCTCCTCCGGCATCCTCTATATAATTTCTTTTTCTTCTTTCCCACCTGCAACGTTGTCATTTACCTAAAGGGTGCGTGCTTTAAATGATTGCAGCACAGACAAAAACAAAGAGCTTTGTGAGCCCGTTGTAACAAAAGACCCTAATCAATCCTCTTTCTCAAATTTCTTTGGCTCTGCGCTGATTTTTTAAAATCTTTGATCCACTGTTTATGTCTTTTTTTTTAAATTCATTAGTTACGTAACAGCATTTGGCAAACTGGTAAACAGATATGGAAAGAGCTTAGTTTGATTGACTTAAGTTGCAAATGTGCATCATACTTAATTGGGTCTAAAGATTAACTCGAAATAGGATTGCACAATAAATTATAGACAACTAAGCCAAAAACCTTCAGTGAAATCTGTATATTGCTCATTTTCTGTAATGCCGTTTTTGTTTTCAATTTAAGGTTAAATCAAAGCGATTATAAGGATATGTTAAAATAAAAGACTTTAGCGTGTGCCGGACATTGTTTTGGGCCCTGTGTCAGTTAGTGCGACGCAGTCATTTGCAGAATCCCTCCCGTCTTGCTGGGAACGCTGCAAAAACCGGGCCTTCTATTCAATCTTACAGACAAAATGATACTTTATGGTTTATTAGGCCACATGAAAGTGGCAACTATTTGACTCGCTAAATTAGAAAAAAAAAATTAAAAACATTTTGCCTAGTTCTGTTTTCGTAAACACAATTTAATCTTATTTACTCAACTATTTGTTTCTTACAAGTGCAAGATGTGGACTGCGGGTACATAAAAAATGGCAAACTGTGGGCAATTTCCTCTCATGTGACGACATGTCTAGCGACGGACAATCGAATAATATACGCATAGGAATATGGGGGAAAGGTTATACAGCACGGAAATGTTTTGTGTTGACATGAGGCAACCATGCAAATCAGGGAGGCTTTTTTTTTCTTCCTGCAAACACAACAATCCAAAAATTGTATTTCAGATGACTGCAGCCCCATGTTCTGAAACAGTGTGCATGTCATGGCTTCTGATGCATACTTACACGAGTGTCTCATCTAAACTTGATGATGCCACTACAGAAAACACCTCGGAGAGGAAGAGAACGAGAAAGGAGTCAAGAGAGAGGCTTAGAGAGGAATACAGATAGGCCAGAGATAGTGATCAATGACTCAGGCGAGGAGGAAGGTGTGTGGAGGAGGAGGAGGTGGAAGGGCGGAAAGGTGGAGGTGATAAAGAGAGATCAGAAGATGAGGATCTGACACCTCCCTCAGGACCACTCTGAGGCGGAGGAGAGGAGAAAACCTACACGCATGAATTAAAAAACACAACCACTGGCACAAGTATCATTGATGGGAGCTTTTGACTGGCATCATTCCTCATTTTGAGAAATGTCATCCATGGGGTGCCTCCCTGTGAATCATTTTAATAGAGGAAATACAGCTGTGTGTGTAAGTGTGTGTGCAGACAGAAAGGGGGTGGGGGTGGGGGGGGGGTGCAGGT
>VOQK01013719.1:28178-46017 GCA_015052645.1 Benitochromis conjunctus
TTATTGTATTTTTTTTTCTCTCTCTCTCTCTCTCTCTCTCTCTCTCTCTCTCTCTCTCTCTCTCTATATATATATATATATATATATATATATATATTTATATATATATAAATATATAGTTCTTTGTAAATGAAGAGGTTTTTAGTGTAGTAAAGATAAGTGCAAACAAGTGCAGCATTTTGTTATTTGCCCTGTTGAAATCCATTTGAAATATTTTGAGTACAGTGATTTTTATTTTTTTTTTTTATGTGGATTTAGAACAAGTATAGCATTAATTTAAGTTTTTAGTACATTTGTTTTATTGGTTGGTAATAAATACAAGTTTTTGATCACAAATTTATTTTGTTTACCAAAAAAATACAAATATGCAGTTGTTATTCATTTAAAAGGTTATAACCTGTTGCTGTATGAATCTATAAAACAAAGTCATAATCTCTTACCCGCTCTCTCCCCATAAATCTATATTTCCTCTATGCCTATATGTTGCCAGTACAAACAATGGCAGTAAGAAACATTGTATTAAATAGCTTTGCATAGTGTTATTACCACTTTGACCTTCTGATCAATCTGTTGACCTGGAGGGAGAGTTCAGAGATCAGATGTGACATAAATGTTTAAATCTTTACAGGGTACATTTTATTAATGTTAATGAAACAGCACACTAGCAAGAATCACAGTTTCTAAGTTATAAGTCTTTTTTGTCCATTTTTAACCAATAAATCATTGAGTAGACCTTGAAGACTTTGGTGGATGTAAGCTAGATTTCAGTGGATTGTTAACATAGCCCCGCTCTGCACCCCTACAAAGTTTTATTAGAACTCTTGAAAGCTTGTAACAGGTTTGCCTGGTGAACAAAATCTATAAAACACATCAAATTTATCTTCATTTATTCATAAAAAATGTAACTGAAAATACCCAAAACATAAGGTGTGTGTCAGCGAGCTGCAACTGGAAGATTTCCATTCCAGAGACAATTACAAGCGCATCACACGCTCTTTGGCGATATTTGATATTTGTTTTGGCTCGTTCTCTCTGCACTTTGATGAATGTTTTTTCCACTCTTTCTGTTTGTTTCAAAGGCGCACACACCTGTCTGAAATTAATGTATTCATTTTTTTTTTAAAATCCCGTAGATCTCTTCAACTCTTCTAAAACCCAAAAGCCATAAAGCTTTTAAAATAATACGCTGTGAAGATATTTATTTGTGCTGCAGCATCAAAAACAGTTTTAAAGTTCACACATTAATGGAAACTCTCTGGTCTGTTACTGAGTTGATCAGATAGTCGACAGGTTGCTCCTCTCCTGGCTGACAGCGCCAATAAAAGTCCACTTAAAATCGAACCAGCATACTGAAAGAGACACATTTCGCACCACATTTGTAGTTTCACGCATCAAAGTCGAGCATAAGCCCAGTAGGTTCACACTTCACTAGCTGAGATATTTTCCAAGTCTTGCAAGAGCTGATTCAAATAAAACACAAGCTCCCTCACAACTCCCTCCTATAACAACTTGGTCCGCATCGGAGGAGATCGCTCACTACACGCGAAGGTGGCAACGTGTAGTGTAAGTCACAGGTTTCCGTTTTAAACAGGTTTTTTTTTCCGAGACAGTAGGACTTCTCCACATCCTCCACCTTCCTCCACAGACAAAATTTCACATAGTTTTGCTTCCGATTAAAGGCGCACTCCACCACACACCGAAATCACTTCACAGCAAATGCGTGCGGCCGACTCTCTCTGCCATTATAACAGCCCGATCAGGAATATATGTAGGCTTTATTTATATATTAATTGATTGATTTATTTAACATTACTCATGGGCTGCTTTCATGTTTCACTCTGAGTGGAATTTCGCAGAAATTCTGAAGAACTGCGTGGAAGGAATCGAGCTCAACAGCCTCTTTCTTTGATCTAGTCAACAACCTCCTGTAGCAGTGAATGAAATGAAAATGAATGATTAATTATGAAACAAATCAGCTATGAAGATAGAGAGAAATTCTCACCAAGCGGCGAGCTTTTCTTTTCCGCTGTAACGTCCGGTATTTGAAAAGAAAAACTTTGTTTGAGTTGCGTGTGCTTGTATATGAAGGCAGGGAGATAAGGATCCTTTAAGTGAAATAAAATGAGAAAAATAGCTGTGAGAAAGATGGATCTTCTGCTTTGCTGAAAATGAAGGTGTACATCTGGACACACACACACAGACACACACGTGTGCACGCACCCACACACCCTAGCCTCATGCACGCACCTAGGACGAGACCCTGCAGAGAGTGTATGATTAACTGTTCTGTCAGAACTGAGAACTCGCTGGGGCGGGAAGGGCAGAGGAGGAGGAGGGACAGAACTGAGGAGAGGATGAATTGGAAAGGGATGGAGGAGTATTAGGATGGAGGCTGAGGTCTCTGGGGTCTCTGAAAGGAGGTCTTGTGGGGTTTCTGGAGGCAAGTTAGAGCCAACTGTTGCTCATGCAGCACTTGTGTGTGCTTTTCCGTGTGGAAAGAGATCATGTTTCTCCGAGTGTCCCTTTCCCGTGACACTCCTGCAGAAACCCTGATGCAGATTATCTTGGTTGCAGTCTACTATATATGCAGAGCAACAATGCAGTGCAGTAAGGAATGGAGTTAGAGATTAGATGAATGATTGTGTGAGAGTGAGTGTTTCTGTGAGTGTGTGTGTGTGTGTGGTCCTTATCGCAATTCTGCAGTGCAACAGAGTCAGAGTGGTCAACTGAATCTCTCTTTCTCAACAAATAAGAATGGCAGACGTGTAGCTAACGACACACACCCACACACACACACCTACATACACACACACGTACACACCTACACACACACACACACACACACACAGCAACATGAACACTCACTGCTACTCGTCTATTTTCTCTCATTCGTCACGGGGCTTGTTTTTCTAATGTCATGGATAGGTCTGAATTCAGGGTCCCCAACCTGGGAGGTTTTGCTCATAATGACTGGCATTTCAATTTTTATTTATTTTTTTACTGAGTGTGAAGGAAAAGCTGACAGAGAAAGTGAGAAGCTGAGAGAGAGAGAGAGAGAGAGAGAGAGGGAAAAATATGCGGTTGAAAATATAATTAGGAAAATACAATCCCCGCTGCCAGGGATACACCCTAAAATGCACACAAATCCAGCTGTGTGATACATGTGAACACTGCTGATATGATGATAACCACCTCTTCATCCTCCTTCAGTTCTCTTATGGAATTCAGAACTTAAACAACACACTGGAAAAGTCAATAAAATCTCCCTGATTTTTCAGTTTTCAATCATCCATCTGGGCAGCATTTGGCCCTGCATTCACCCTCTCTGGTGAAGCGTCCTCCCAAACACTTTGCTCCACTTCTGATCCAGATCAGAGTCCTACACGGTTCTTCTAGTCGGTAAATGTTGCTTGCGAAAGGGCATTGTTTGGCCACTTCAGCTGGTATGGCCTTGGAGCAGTAAATCACCAGTTACTACTTAGCTTACTAACACTCCATTCAGGGGCCAGGCACAATAGATTCACAACACATTCATTCACTCGCTCTCCAACTCCCGCCCTCCTGCTATTCAACTTTACTCTCCTCCTGCGTTCCCCTTCTTTCTCTCTCCTCCCTCCTGCTACGCTAATCTGTTTTCTCTCCTTCCCCTTCTTTCTTCTGCGTTTCTTCCCCCATCAATTCCGCCACTCTAGTTCCTGATGTGGTTTTGTCTGTTGTAGAGGCCAACAGTTTCCCATGCACCTGCTTGGTTGTACACATGTCAGCAAGCACATGCAGGCGTGCGCACAGTGAAATGCGCACATGGGCACGCACGTGCACAGAGCATGTCTTTAACCTCAAAATGTTTTTCTTTTTGCACAGCTTTAGATTGAAATTTCAGCCAGTAGATTCCATCTGTTACCCACGCATGCTGTTGTTGCGTTTGCAAAAAGGCTGACGTACACACACACCCACACACCCACACACACACAGAGTTGCAAACTGCACCGCAGAGAGAAGCATCACTTCTGATTGGTCTTGACATTTTAACAGTCTTTTCTTATTGGCTGTGGCACTTCCAGAGTATGCAGTTTCACTCTCTATCTGTTGGACGTTAAAGAAGTGATAACCACACACAAGCATGCATACAAAGAACACCAGCATTGACTGTCAGGCACAATAACCTCAAAGTATACTCTATGTGTGAGCAGCAGGTAAGAGCAAGGAAAAGGGAGAGAGAGAAGAAAGAGAGAGTGAGATAAAGAAAGAGGAAGAGAGAGAGAGAGAGAGAGAGAGACGCCAAGCAGTGATTTATGACCTGAAAAGACAGATTAACTCCACTGGCTGCCTAACTGGCCCTGAAACAAGCTGAATTACAGCCTAGACCAGGAGGAAAGGAGAGGCAGAGAAATGTAGGAAGAATGAAACTGAAAGGTCAGTAGTATGGCGGGATTGTGAAAGAATAGACGACATGATGAAAGAGCAGATTGGTATGAAGGAACTCAAAAGTGAAAAGGTCAGAGGTATGGAGGAAAAGATAGATTGAAGACAGCAGGGGTAAACAGAGATTGAGAGGCTCGGGTATTGTCCAAAAAAAGAGACTTTGGTAGATCTGGTTTTGAGTTCGGCCCTATGGTTTGTGTGATCTTGATGAACCCTCTGAGATTCCATTTCCTTTGCATGTTGCAGCAAAACAGCATCAGGGTCAACTCCATTTCACCTGCTTCTTGGCATGAGGTGAAGAGCCAACATATTGCAAGAGCAATTCACACAAATCATCAGATGCTAGAAGCCCCCCCCCCCCCCCCCAGCACCCCTGTGGGTTGAACAGAAGTGATTTTCTGTTCAGGGGACAGAGGAATGGGATTGTTTTGTTTGACTCTACACTAATATGTTTGTGAAAGATGCAAAACTATTGAAATCCATATAGCTGTAGTGCTTTAGGATCCCTAAAACAGAGATTTTTGGTTACTCTGTGGACTCCTTTTAACTTTTAAAGCTTTGGAAATGATGCAGACGCCGACATTTGCTGCGTGACTTCATCAGCTCCTATCGTGACGCTTTTCCAAAGAAAACCAGACATACCAGCCTCGACTAGCAGTGGTTAATTCAATGTGACTAACAAATAACAGGGCATGCTGACCTTGTTGTGCAGCTACTGCTTAAATGTGCAGGAGGCTTGCCCAGTATACGTGAACGTTCATATGATTTGCATTTTAGGGCGTGTAAAATTCTCAAATTGTCCAAAGATACTTGTCAGGAGTTTTCATTTTAAAGACCAGACATAACCCGATTCATATAAAAACCGGGATGTATTTTAGCACTCTCCGCAAATAAAGTGGTAAAATGCATAGAAAAGGCCCGGGAAGCTTTTGACTGGCTGGTTCCCAGCTGGCTAATATCTTAGTATTAAGGTTAGTACTAACCTCAGCAGTAGATCTGAAAGACAAACAGAGGAGTTTGGTGAAGTTTAGTGGGGAGGCAAAATCAATGATGAAGAGAGCAGGAGGAAAATATGAAAGTGAGTCCAAATTACATGATGGCAAATTCATTGGACACATCCCACGGATCTGATTTTTTCTACTGGAAACACTTTGTTTGATTTAGACGAAGGGTTACGCCCGCATAGAGCATGCAGCAGGCAGAAGACAACTGATGCCCACTCGGTCACTGTGAATTCTCCAGACGTTTAGCTGTTGTATTCTCACATAAACTCTGTGCAAAGGAGCTAGCCTATTAAAGTCTGCGTTATATCAGATTCAGACTTTTGCATTCAGCTTGACCAGGTAATGATGAGAAGCGTTCAGGGTGCAGTGCATGTGTGAAAATGGCTTCTCTTAAATACTCACACTGCAAATTGTTTACAGTGATCGCAACATACTTATATGCTGTGAGGGAGTGTTTTTGAATGGAGGAAATAAAATCACTTTGGTGATGTCCCACAACACAATTATCTATAATTACATATCCTGTTATTATTAAGTGATTGTTTTTAATTATTATTTCAGATTTTGCAATTACTGAATGTGTGATGTTAATATTTGTAACTACAGCAAGTTATGGTACTAGAAAAATGTGGTGTTTATGTTTTTTAATTATCATTACCAGGAACCCTAAGGTATTTTGCTAATAGGTTTAATGGTTAGAAAGGTCATAATAATTGTAAGAAGCAGTTAAGTCCATATTTTGTTGGACATTTTGTAGTTTTGTCTCTGTACACCATCACAGTAGATTTTAACTCCAACAATCCAACTGTAATTAAAGACTTTCATGTTTACGTCAAGAAATTTAACAAAATTATTCGCGTTAACTGTTTAGGAGTTGCCGCCATTTTTATACACAGTCCCAATTTTAAGATGCTCAAAAGTAATTGGACAAACTAACATAATTTTGTTGTTTTAATATAAAAAACCTTTGTGTCTCTCTGCCTTCAGTTTTGTATTTAACACCTGAAAAGCCTGATCTGTTGGGCTGAGATCAGGTGACTGACTTGTCTGTTGAAGAATATCACGTCTTTGCTTTAAGGAACTCTTGGGTAGCTTTTGCAGTTCGCTTTGGGTCGTTATCCATTTGCACTGTGAAGCTCTGTCTGATCGGTTTTGCAGCAAACAGCAGCTGCTGTTTGAGAGAGTGCAGATCTGTAAACTTCGGTTCGTGCTGCTACTTCCATCAGCAGTCAAATCATCAATAAAAACCAGTGGCCAAGTTCCACTGGAAGCCATACAGGCCCATGTCATAACACTGTCTCCACCGTGTTTCACAGAAAATGTGGTAATGCTTTGAATCCTGAATTGTTTCTCTCCTTCTCCAAACTTTTCTCTTAATCTTTATTTTGCCTGTTCAAAGATTTGATTTTTAAAAACTGTCCTAACTTTATTAGGTAGTTAGGTAGACAAAGTCTAACCTGGCTTCCCCGTTATTCATTGTAAACTCTTTGTATGGTCATGTTTTGGAGTAAAGCTGATGTTCGACCCAAATGCAAATAGTCAGAGTTCAGAAAAAGGAGAATAACACAAATCCAAAAACAAGGCACAAGGAAATCCATAAGTACTGGCTGCGCTAGGAAGAAACACACTGATTAAACAGTCAGAGAAAACACAGTACTAAAAGAAACAAGAGGAAGACTAGTGCCATTCATACACATATGCATTTAGGCTAAAAAAAACAAATCAGTAACAAGAACAGCTGAGAATCAGAGAGGACAGAGGCATGAAGTGAAACAACATATGATATGATAATAGAGCAGTCTTCAAAGTAAAAACAGGAAGTAACTAAAGGAAGCAGGCCGAGAAATCAAAACAGAAACTTAACAACAAAGAAATAACCTATGGGAAATATACCGAACATGAACAAAAGAATCCCCACACATGAAGAATGAGATAAGGAAACACTGGGAGTCAAATGAAGATGAGATGGATGGAGAAACAAAAGAAAAAGAGAGAAGGAGCTCCACAAAGTCATCAGCAACTAAAACTAACCAAAGAACCAAAGACTCAATGTATACAATAGAGATTAAACTATAAAGAAACCAAACAGAGAATTAGAGAATAGTCATGATTTCTAAACTTCCAAAACAAAGAAACTAAACCAAGTTAACAAATCTCTACCAAGGGAAGGAAGAATATAAGTAACAAACCAATCCAGTAGATAACATACAATATCAAACTCAAATGAAAGAACAAGGATCATACACAAGGCACATGGGAAATATAAACAATCCACAAGTACTGTGTGAGTATCATGACTGCATATTAAGAGAAAGGAAGCTTGTTTTTCAGCCCAATGATGACCTCCCTCACTTGCACTGATATCCATTTTAATATTTAAAATTACAGCGAAAGCTATAAAATACAAATTCAGCACTTTGAATCAACTTCAGATTGCTTCACTTGTAATGAAATAACAAGCGAACAGGGCTCACCTGGTCATAAAACTGCCTGTCACTCAATTGTCCAATTAATTTTTGAGCCCCTGAAAATGTGGTATAAATGTATAAAAATGCCTGTAGTTCCTAAACACAGTTACTGCAATGACATTTGTGAATTAAATGTGAAAGTCTGTCATTTTTGTGCTAATGTGACACAATCTTTACTGCAAATTACATTTTGAATAAAGGCAGGAAACTGAGAAAACTCAATGTTATAAATGGACACTTTGTAAAAGAGTAAAATAGAAATAAATAAATAAAAAACCAAAAACTTAGACGTGGCGTGTCACCTCTGAGGTGTTGAAAAGCACAGATTTTGATTTAGCGTTGGGTTCTGACCAATCGTGTCTGTGTTTTGAGAATAATGAAGATTTAAGAACAATTAAGGAAATTACTGCTGCTGTGTTGCACGCTTTAATTTGTGCAAGTCTCCTAATTTTCTGACTCACACATGGATCCTGTGGATAACCCTTTTAAAGTCTCAGTTATTAAAACAACACAAACACACTAGGCTATATTCATTATTGGCTCATACACGCACGACATCTTACAGACGCGGCCTATGCATGCACATCCAGCAACTTTGTGTAACTGTTTTTGCTTCACAAAGAAGAGGCTTTGAGACCTCATGAGCAGGACACTGGAGTTAAAAAGCTAAAGCCACACACCAAAATCTGAGAACTGGCAACCTGTTTCCTAAAAACTACACAACTTGCAAAATGCACTTAAAAGGAAATCTAGCTACAACTAGATGACACGCTCTGTTACCGAGATATGTGAGTGTTGGTAATTTAGATATTCTGCAAATACTGATGCAGGATACAGTCATAAAACACTTTCACAAAAATGGTGGCATTCACAAAGCATCTTATCTAAGTCCTCCTAAATGGCACTAAGCGTTACTAAGAGTTTCTACTTAAGAGCTAATCACAAAGCTGCTGAGAGCAATCAAGGAATAAGGAGAGCTCCTAAGCTATGAGAAAAGGCGACGCTGACCCTGTCATTATGGATATTACGCCTCATGAAATAACTTCACTATATCTGCTATTTTCATATAAGCTATTTTCATATAGCTATGTTTTGACTCCCTTCCTGAGTTCTCCTAAACTAGTGTAAACAAATGACAGCCAAAAGGTCATAAATACAGCTGCCTTTCAGAAAGCGCTCAATAAAAGCTGCTGACAAATGAAGTAGCTGTTCACCAATTGCCCCAGATCCTGTTAATGTCTCTCGAGTTTATTAACTTACTGTTTTTATGGTTACCCTGCACCGTATTTCTGCACACACACACACACACACAAAGACACACCCAGTGACATGTCTTGTTCCATTAAGACTGAATGTGTTTATGTGTGCCTGTGCGTGAGTTATGCGACTGGTCGCTAATTGCAGACAAATCGCTTTGCCGCACACAATCATTCCTGTTTTTTTGATGTTTAATTTCACCAGTTGATTACCGGCGGAGTTTAGCACCGCCATTCCTCTTCCTCTGCCATGGGGACGACTCATCCGTCTTCTCACACTCTCTCTGTTGCGCATACATAATGAGCTCGCTCGGACGAACAGAAGGATGGATTTCATAAATCATGCTCTTGTTTGTAACAGCGTTTCCCTCTCTTTCCCTGTCTCCCCCTTCCCTTTCAATTAAAGTGGCAGAGCCCATTCTAAATGCTGAGTGCCTAGAGACATACAGTCCAAGTGAATTATTTCCCGTGTAGTTTTGTGATTCGAGGCAATTTTTTTGTTGCCCATCTCCCAATATCCTCCTCACTACACCTGCCAAATGACACTCCAAAACACTGGCTGGGCTTCCCCATCCTTTTACGCCTGTTGACTTTCCAATAATAAGTACCATAAAGAGAGTGAAGTATAGACACAGCATAAGGGCAGCAGTGAGCCAGGGATGGAGCTATAACATTGTTTATATCTGTGCACATAACATAGTAGATATTTCTTTGTTGTTAAATGGAACCCAGTGGGCTTTTACAGTGTATTGGTTATGACATTGTACATCTGCTAGGTGGCTTGCCTTAAGCGCGTGCCCAAAAAAATTTCTCTCACCGCCGACAAAGGCAGCAGTCTCGCACAAATATATTCGCACACATATTTCACACAGGCACACACACAGATTCTGTTCACATAAATAAAAAATGCAAGCGAAGCTTAGCATTGGGTGTAATACAGTTTTTATCACTCGCTGCTCCCTCTGATCGGAAAATAAATCCGGCAGCTAAATAGATTTATTTGTTTTTTATCACTTTGCTCTGTTGCTCACCCCCTCCTCGTGGAAGATTGGATTCTCATATAAGGCCAATAGATACACATTTTTATAACCCAATTTAAAGACATGTTCAGGGTGGGGAAAGAATGGCATGGCAGCGGGTGTGGTGTGTCTCTGTTTTATTTGTACTCAATTTTATTTTGCCATGTTCTGTCTTTGCACTTCACTGACTGTGACCTCTTTAAAAGAAGTCTACCTAGGTTAAGGGAAGAAAAAAAAGCCAGTTCTACCTCCCATAGCCCTTCTATTAGCAGGTTCACGCTCATCATCTAAATAAATAGCACCTTTCACTGTTTCTATTTAACACACCCGGAGGCCACATGCTAGGTGCAGTAATACGGTGTGTTTGTGCACATGTCTGTGGAAGTCTGTTGTGCAGTGCACAGAATGGGTGGCTACGTTTGTGAGTGAGCGCGCACTTTTTCTCTTATGTTCCAAATGATGTGGTGAGCTCGCCCTTGGCGCGGAGGAAATTGGTGTTCGATCCTTAGTAAGGCCGGCTTACCTTTAGGCTAGCTATTAGCCATGTGCTAAGCTAAAAACAATGCAAATGCAGGCCCAGGGTCAGCCAGGGGATCATTAACAGGCACCCAGCCTCTTCAATTATACAACAAGTGATGCATGGCACCATTGAGGGGATGCTTACACCAATTGTTCTTCAATAAAACTCCACTGATACATGAGGTCAGGGGAAGTGCACTATAATGGGAATGTTTTGAAAGGGTACGTTGACACCGTAAGCTGTGTTAGTACAAACTCAAAAACAGAGTATGGTAGGTTGGTCTTATCTGAGATGTCCTGATAGGAGTTGCACAGGTGGCAGATTCCAGGGGCCTCTCACTGACTGATCCATCTTCAAGGTTTAAATATGTTGTGCTGGTAGAAACAGAGCTTACCTTGAAGGAAACGTCCGTAGGCGTTAGGAGGAATAAAGCTACCATGAGCTCTAGCTTCAGGGCTCTAACTACAGATCAACTTTTCTTAATTTCTTTCTTTCTCTCCAAATAACTAATAATTCTCTCCAAATAACCCAAACACCTCTGTCTCGTATGCATGAAAAAGCCTGAGATAAATAGTTATCTGTAGTGTCAATGCTGGCCACTGGTGATGCTAATTCATCCAGACTATGTGCATTGTGAACACTAATAGACTGTGGCTGTGAGTGTATTTCTACAAGAACTGCTAAGTACTGTGGCTTTCTATGCATTAGAGTACATTTTACACATTAGCATACCACCATTGGCCTATTTCATCAGGCCTTCTGTGGTCTATGTTTGTGTGTGACTCTTCATTTATTCTTGTGTGTGTGCCGACAAGTGTGTGTGTGCGTGCATGTAGGTGTGTGTGTGTGTGTGTGTGTATGTGTGTGCACATGTGCACAGTAGATCTGGTTGTTCCAGTGATTCGCTTTTTGCTGACAGGAATGAACACGCTGTAAGCCTGGGGAGTGCGGTGAGCCGAATCCGGAGAGGAGGAGGACTGGAAAAGAAGGAGAGGAAGAACGACAGGAGAGGAGAAGCACATCGGACACCACCTATTTATCACCCTGACTCCTTCCGTCCACTGCCAAGGAGAGGGAGAGGAGAGCGAGAGAGAGAGATGAAGCAGATGAAGACAGCAAAGCCAGAGCAACAAAAGCACAAGAGAAGCTAAAAAAAAAAAAGATTGAAGAAAAAAAAAATAGGATCTTTATCTTAACTTTAAAGCCTGCCTTTATTCTTGTATTATTCTCTATGGTTCATACTTCCCTCATAACCCTTTAGCCCACTCCCATTCTCCACAAAGCCCTCACCCCTGGCTGATTTGGTACAGCAGCACTGAATGAATAGCACAGGAGGGGTGGGGGAACAGTGTGGGAGGGTGGTGGCAAGGAGCTCCCCACAGAGAAAGCTACTGTTACCAAGGAGAAAGTGAAGGAATGTGCGTTTCAATGGAAAGAAGAAAAAAAAATCATCCAATGAAACAAACTATTAAGAGTTTTACCTAAAAAAAAAAAAGAAATCTCGATGATAAACTGATTGATATCCGGCAAAATGTTGTGATCTGCAGCTGCAAAATTCCACATTTAACTTCCATATCTAAACTCTTCACACTGTTTTTGTGCGCCAGTGCGTGTGCCGCGGGGCACACACAATAAAGGTTTTTATGCTCGCAAACCAATTTAGGCCCTGAAATGAGATCTAAAGTGCCGTCTTACCACGCTCTCATAATTAATTGAAAAGAACTAAAATAATGATATCTGGGGAGTGATATTGATAGCCGTGGTTTATTTCTGACAGCTGGCTCATAGCGAGCCCTGAAACACTTTTTATTATTAAGCCAGAAAGAACAAAAGATTTAAAATCTCTGTGGCTGCTCAGCATGCCGTGACTTTCTTTTTTTTCTCCTTTTTTTTCTTGTTAGAGTATATTTGCTGCCATTGTCAGCGTATGGATAATAAGAGAGAGACGGGGCAGAAAAAACAGGTCTTGTTATTATAGAGTGACATTATTATCTTCCTAAGGTTTTTGGTTGAAACGTTTGATCATCGCTTCCTATTTTTGTTGTTTAATTGTTTAGAAAGAGAGGGAAGCGTGAGCATTTTGGACATTTGCACTTGGGCAAAGGTTCCTACCTCCAGAGGGTTGATAAATTGCATGGCTAAGAAGAAGGGACACCTGTCAGCTATCCCCTACCTAGACCACACCGCAAAAGACGAGACACGTACACATGTGGGCTCACACTCTTCCTCTCTCTCTCTCTCTCACACACACAAACACACACATCCAGTGCTCATGTCACACAGCAATACACTGGATTGACTGGAGTTAGCCGTCACCTTGAACTGTCAGTTTTTTTCATCCAAGACATGTACTTAGCTGCCAGAGCGCAAATGAAGTGTTTGATATAAGCAGTCTGTGTTTGACTGTGTGCACTGCCTTAGCATTTATGTCTTTGTTATTTATTTTTTTTGTTATTTGTTTCGGTGTGTGCAAATTTGAGGGTTACTTTTCTCTGAGCTAGTCAGAAGTTGTGACAAGCAAGACACGTACGCCCAGCTGTGGCCTTTTATTAGTGAAATAATTTACTGACACTTGAGGTGTTTGTGTAACTCACCAGAATATACAATCTGATACAAAAGCACTACAGTAAGCAGTAAAGCATAATCGAATTAATGGTTCATGCGTGTTTACACGACTCCATCAGCCTCGTACCATGGTTTAACCCAAAATGTGTCAATTTTGACATTTTTGCCACAGAGTACAATATTATGTACCAATTATGTATCGACGTGAGTTCATATAATGAATGCCTTAAAGTAACTCATAGTAGGGCTTGTATGTGAAAACCATTCGGGACATTTTTTTCTTCTTTTCCATATGGGTAAATTTCCTGGAGTCCATTAAAAGTCAGAGTAGAGAAGCAGTGAAGCTGAGCAGAATACAGCAAGA
The DNA here is from genome assembly GCA_015052645.1 of Benitochromis conjunctus. Lineage (NCBI taxonomy): Eukaryota > Metazoa > Chordata > Actinopteri > Cichliformes > Cichlidae > Benitochromis > Benitochromis conjunctus. The sequence continues at coordinate 41,797 of VOQK01013719.1, forward strand.
AACTATCAAGAACAGCATAGTAGACTTTAATAGTGTGGATTCAGCATTTTCCCTTGCAACCGGTGATCGACATAAAACGCACAAATATGCAAATCACACATATGCATATATCATCATCGCTCATAAGCAGAGGCGCTGATCTTAAGGGAACTAGACAATGATATGAATGCACCACATGCACTTAAGTATTGCTCAGAGGAGTAAATATATTTCTGCTGAAGCTTGAAGCAAGAGAAACAACTGCAGACGTTCTCTGAAAGCACTTGGGAGATGTGAGCATATTTTCTGGTTCAAAGCTTTGACATGACTAAGAAATAAAGTTCATTTTTGTGTGAAGACTCGAAAAAGGCACAGTCTAAAAAGGTAGCATATATAGAATGTGTTTTGTTTTCAAAAATCACCTTTTTGACTTGGCAAGAGCCGTGCAACAGACTGGCGACCTGTCCAGAGTCTACTCTGCCTTTCACCCTAAAACAGATAAGCTGAAGAGACACAAAACACCTCTTTTGGTGGAAGGTAATTAAGTGGAATCAAAATTATTTGTTTAATGTGGGCATTTCGGAGAAAATCAAATCATGACATGTGTTGATGGCATAATAATTATTTGGAAGGGCGCTGTTCCCCCTCACTACTTTTTTGAGTCAGCATGCAGGATTACAGCCTGTGAACTAAACTGTAAACTAATTACCTTCTCATACTAATTGGCATTTGGGGGTGTGACAATATACATCATTAAATTGTGTGCTTGACTGCAGAGAAAAAGGCAAAAACCTTCCTTTATGCACTATGATTCATTATTTAGTCATTGATTGTTTATAGACACATCCACGAGAAGAAAAAAGGACAAAATTGAAAGTGCTGTCATCGAGAATCACATTTTTTTTCTTTAAGCATTAAAAGGTTACTCGCTTTGTGCATTAGCATCATAAAATATGAAGAGAGATTTTAAAGTCAATTACTATGATGAGCAATTCCTCACTTGTAAAACACAAGCTGGCTTATATTATACAGTGTTGCAACAGATTGGAAATGTTCATGTATATATACGTTAGTCTCCTTGCTGTTGTTCTACACTACACTACTGTGCAAAAGTCTTATTTTTACGAAGCAAAATTGGAAATAGGTGCAGCGATTCACTGAAACATGTGAAAACAGAAATGAAAATACAGTGTACTTCCTTCCCTCACCCCAACCAGTTGCAGAAGATCCCTTATCCTGGCTCTGCTGGAGGTTTCTTCCTGTTAAAAGGGAGTTTTTCCTTCCTACTGTCGCCAAAGTGCTTACTCATACAGGGTGTTTTCTCTCTGTTATTCTGGGATCTTTACCTTATAATATAAAGCGCCTTAAGGCAACTGTTGTTGTGATTTGGTGCTATATAAATAAAATTAAATAGATTTCTAACAAGCTTGAAAGTCAATATTTGTTACGACCACCTTTATTCTTAAACACAGCCTGAACTCTCTTAGACAAGCTTGTTATTTCTTTAAGTAGATGTCAGGAACAGCTCTTCAGACTTCCATGGATGCTTTCTGCCTTTTGTTCCATTCTCTGTCAAGATGATTCCACACTGCTTTTAAAATGTTGAGATCCAGGCTCTGGGGAGGACAATCTCAGACTGGTACTGTTCCACTGTGTTTTTCTGTCCTGGTATTTTAAGGGAATATACATGGCTTCAATGTTATATTCCCTTAAAATGATGGAAAGCGTATAAATCGGGTTAATAGTTTATCATGCTGATTCCAACTTTTAAAGTTATGGATAACTATTGCTCAAAGCCACTTGAAAAGAAGCTACGCCTGGCTCGAGACTTTTACACAGTACTGTATGTTTGCTTTTATGGCGCTGTATATTTTATAGGCTCATCATACTTCATATGTAAAGGGCATAACGTTTTTGACAACAATCCTTAATTAGGTAAATTTCTTCTTCCATATTGCCTGCAGTGTAGGTTTTGGTGTACAGCATAAAGGAATCCTCCAGTTATTTGGTGATTTCAGGCTCTATGCTTAGAGTCATTACATTAATGAATAGCAAGGATAGCTCAACTAATAATGGGTGTTGAGTAGAAGTATATCTCATATTTCATGTCCTTCATTTGAATTTGAAATCTTTTTATTATAAATACATAAATAAATGTTAAAACAGAGTTACTAACTTTAAGTTATGCAGAAAACCTCAGAAACCCTTTTATTGCAACTATTATGACTAAATATAAAATGCATAGTTTTGCTGCATAATGATACTAAAATGTCATTGAATTATGCATTTAAATTAGGAAAAGGTAGCCCAGATTTACTGGTTGTTTTTTCTAAAGAAAGAGCTTTGAAGACAAGACGCTACAAGATAGTTCCACGAGATATTTTTTAGATTCCTTAAACATTCTATAATATTTATGATTTCAACATAATTACATGAAATATCTTCAGAGAATTCAACAGCACAGCTTATGATGCATGACAGACAATTTCCATTCATTTACATAGTGTGCAGGAATCCCACTGGATTTCTTATTAAACATTTCCACATGGTCCATTCTGTTTTATCCTGCAAATCCATGCTGCAGGATTACTATGGGTGAGGGGCTAAAAATAATGAATTTGAAACGATGTAAGCACATGTGAAGGAAACACCAAAAGGCAAGGAAGAAAGGAACGTGACTTCATTAGGGAGGTATTTTAGCTAATTCAAAGCCTGTACAGAACTTCAGCAACTGCTGATTACTTATACCCACTGAATACACTGTTATTATATTGTTTCCTGAAAAACAGTAAATCATGCATGAATATAATTATACTTTCATAGCTAACAATCAGCGCACGTTGCACCGACTCGTGGCACATGCTTTCAGAGCATGTCTGCCTCTGTGATAGCGAGCATTTTCCTGTAGGACACCTGCTCTTGTTCTTAGTTTTGGTATTTAACTCTTTGTTTTATTTGTCAGGTTCTTTGTTCAGTATTGAGTAAAATATTAATCACTGACTCCTAGTAACTGTCTTCATATGAAAATGATTGGAACTGACACTAAATAAATAATAATAGACCCCCCCCCCACACACACACACCATTCACATTACCTCCAGAAAACACCCATATCACTATTCACACACTCTTGTCTTCCTGTCACTTTACATTACACTACGTTGACTTACATGTGTTTGACATAGACTAACATTAGCCTATTGTCCAAGCTGTAGCTTGAACCTTACACTACTTTGTCTCTTAACCTGGTTTTTAACCAGGTAACGTTTAATAAGTCTTCTACAGTTTGACTGCAGAAATGTTTATGCTCTCGAACACACAAAAATTCCCTAGAAGTTCCTTGTTATTTATTTCCAAAACCATATTGGAAGCCAGAGCCAACAAAGTGGCAGATATGTGGTGGAATCTGCACAGAGCAATTGTAAATACAGCCACCATAGAGAGACTATTTATCACACATGTGTATTTGAAAAAAAAAAAGAAAAAGACTTGTATCACCAAGAATCACTTATCAGAAATTCTTATTGTGTGGTATAAAGTGTGCAGCAGCATGAAGATAAAGTATAAAATATTGCGGTGAGTAGAGGGAGAAACCATTTAAAAATAGGGATAATGAATACGGACAGTGGCTTTGCAATTTCAGACAGTCTCTCTTGAAAGGCATTCACAATGCTTATATCGTTACTTTTAGAGTAAAGAACGAAGGGTCTTTATTCTAAAAGTAATGATAATATTGTGATCATGCACATTTCTCAGTACTCTCAACTTCAATTGTCCCTTCATTTCAGAAGGTTACAAGTGGAAAGTTACAAGTAGACTGAAGTAGAAGATACTGAAGATACTGAAGATTTATTTAAGCTGCATCTGGTGGCAGATTTGTTTTTCATTTGGTTAATTCTTTTGCTTTCACTCACTGGTTAGGTTTAGGCACTGAAAACTACTCTGATGTGTGTTAGAAAAAGATCGTGATTTGGGTTAAAACCAAGCAGGAAACTTCAGGGCTACAAATGAAGCCAGCACTAAAGTGCCAAAACTGCATTTCTCCTTGAGACTGGCTCTAAACGCAAGTCAGTCCCGATAGACGCTCATGTTTTGGCTTCTTGGGATGGTGTCCTCTTTCATGCAGTTTTTTCTTTTTAAACTCATCCTAGTATTATATATGATAAGGCTTAAATATAAAGGTGTGGCCACTTTGGTTTTGGCCAATCAAAGTCTGCTAATCATCTGTAATTCAAGTAGTTA
>VOQK01013728.1:5453-25884 GCA_015052645.1 Benitochromis conjunctus
TTTCACACACACACACACACACACACACACACACACACACACACACACACACACACACACACACACACACACACACGCACAGTCTTCAGTTTTAACTGAAGACTTTACTACGATCTCTGCACGGTCTCCAGGCAGCTCATCACCTGGAGTAGCTCCCTCACATGCTGAGCACCTGTTTGCTGCAGTCGAGCTCATCCCAAGCCATTTAGGGTTTAGGTCGAGTCATTACAGATGCTAGAAGATGCTGAACTCCATCACTCTGCTTAAAAAGAAGCTGTACGTTTTGGCTCATTGTCCTGTTAAAAACTCAATTTCACTAAGCTGAAGCCGGATGGGACAGCGTGTTAATGCATCAGGCTGCAGTAGAGATTCTCTTTGTGTAATGTCCTTTTTTGGTTTCTTAGCTCTGTCCTTCTCAAAGTCTCCCTGAACTGGTTTAACAGTTAATGGTGAGATCTGTCCCTATGATAAGAGCTCTAATCTGAGATGTGGTAATTGTTGATTTCCAAACTCAGATCAACTTTTCCTCTGAAGCATACTGAATTCTTCCCCTCAGGAGTGCCAGTTTCATACCAGCATGCAGGGTTATAGCTACAGCTACTCTACCCCACATTATCTAACACAGCACAATTCATGGTCTCAAGAGCAATATACCAATGTGTCAATATACCACTCCTCATGCATGTACAGTATTGCTCTGTTTCATGTTATTAACTTTTGCCTTCGCTTCCCTGTAAGTTGTGTTTTGTGTTCGATCTCTATATGCTACTATTTTCTCTTTTTCCCCTCCAAAACGGTCACGGCAGATGGCTGCCTCTCCGTGAGCCTGGTCCTGCCAGAGGTTTGTTCCTGTCAAAAGGGAGTTTTTCCTTCCTACTGTCACCAAGTGCTGCTTATAAGGGACTGTCTAATTGTTGGGGTTCTCCCTTTAATACTGTAAGGTCTTTTCATTACAATATAAATTGCTTTGAGGTGACTATTGCTATAAACTGGCATTGGATTGTTGTCTGAAGATGGTTAAATGTAAAGTTATCATAGGTGGTAACTTTATCCTATATTTTGGAGAAAGGCAAAACTGACTTTTTAAAAAAAAGATTCTTTAAGTCTCAAAGAGTGCCTTAGCGTCTAATGCACCAACCAAGCTGCTGGCTGTCATACAGTCCACAGCTGTCAACTATCAGGTCTGAGACGAAGCCCTGATGTACGACACACGTGTGGCTATGAGTGTGGGGGAACCTGTGGTCGCACAGTTGTAACACTTTACAGCAGGCATTTCTCTCCATGTCTGCTACCTTCCTGTATTTTTGTCGATGCTAACACTTTCAATTCAATCCCTCACACCTCCCACTGGGTTTTTAGTGCACTCCCACTCTTTTTCTATTCTTCCCTTTCCTGTGCCCGTGGTTAGTTTGGGGACCTCCCAAAAAGCTGAACCCAACACAGACTTTCAAACAGGCAGCCAGTCAGACAATCCCTGGTCGCTGTAACTATCCCAGAGCCCATAGAGGTACTGCTAAATCATCAAACTATGAAATAGGTTGTATAAAGAAGGCTTTCTCAAGCACACAGAAATCTCATATGCGCACTCCTGTCTCTTTCTCACACACCTCTGTCAGTGCCAAGTGCAAGAAAAGCAATGTAAACCAATCTTTGGCCCCCACGGCTCTACAGAGTGGCACGTCTGCGACCCCGCTTCACAGAGGAATCCTGCGCAGTGTAAATAGGCCCATTTGCACAAATTGCTATAAAAACAGCCCACCGCCATCTCTCTGCTAAGATGTACCCCCTGCTCTGTAAAAGCCTGCTTTGGTGATAAATGTACATGAACAGACACATTCTGAAGTCCTGGACAGCTCTGAGGTCATTTACACGCATTAACACTAAGCATGTTTATTGAAACTCTGCAGACTTTCATTGAGCAGGTAAGGACAGCGTGATACAAGCTCAATGTTGGGGAGCTACATCAGAACTCAGTACGCTTTTAAGCCACTTACACTAGTTCAGTATTATTTGTTCCCTACAGATGCAAATAACACAGTAAATGACTTTAACTGTACAGAATCATTCTTAATCTTCTCAGTTCTTCCCGAAGTGAAGCTCAACCTAACACAAACTTTTTTACAGGGTAAAAAGTTCAAAAATATCAGTCCTATTTTTGCAGCAGCCAGCAGTTTTTTCTAATCACAGTAAATGGGCTGGTACTTCTGCAACACCTTTCTACTCAATTTGAGCACCAAGAGTGCTCATTTACACACATATTTACCTGTGCCTAAGCACTTTTTAATTTAACATTCACACACACTCACATTTGGATGGATGTATTGGGGTCAACTCGAGTTTCGTAACTTGCCCAGGTATACTTTAACAAATGAACTGGATGGGAATCAATCCACCGACCTTGTGATTTTAGACGACCTACTCTATGGGCTGAAACACAGCCACCCATAATTATGGCATCTTCAGCTACATACGGATGTTCCTATCTTGTTGGTGAAAGCTACAGTTGCATTAGAAGCTGGACAATACGGTGTTAAGCAGTTAGACAATCTACATTATTATTGTCTAAAAGGCTGCTGGGGTCTTGGTGATTTGAAACCAGAGTGGATGGGTGGGTCTGACTGAGAAGCCAAGGCTAGGAATCATTTTTGACTGTAATAAAACTGAGATTTACTGTGTAAATATTATTATATCCATCAGAAGACTTGATCTGACAGACCATGACCTCAAGAAAAAAGTTACTAAGGCCATAGATCACGAGAACTGGGACAAGTTCCCATAAAGTTCAGTTCAGTCGAACTTCTTTTTATGCAAGAAGCGTCGCCTCCTACTGGCCATTAGAAAGACGGCCGGTTAAAACATTTTGTTGTAAAGATGGAGGTATTGGCAAGCATCGCCCAGGAAATCATTTGACCATTATGTTATACAGGGGGTGGGACACTAGGCGGCTATAGACAGGCATAAAATGCCCATAGGAAGTGTCATTGGGAGGTTGGAGAAGAACTCCAGGACACGAATGAGTTTTTCCAACAGACAAGTCAGCAACTATTTCCCCTTTTCCAGAAACTATTAATCTCCCTTTGTTACATCACACCAAACATTTGCTAAAACTGCCACATGGTGGCAAACCACAAGAAAAAATAAGATCAGATTATTAAAAACAAAAGAAGAGTGTAACCACACAGTGCCTGGGACATTTTAAGAAGTGTAATTAATAACTGTGGACCATTAAATAAAATCCTACAGAAAAAAACATATAATATAATTTGGCTTAAAAATGCCCCAATATCAAAATGAAACACATATTAGAATCTCCATTTCCTTTGCCTATTAGAAGGTTGATGAGTTCTGTCCCATCTAAAGGCAACAACACAACAGTTTAATGCTGGAACTGCTTTGTGGAAAATCTGCCTTTAAATGGATGATCTCTGAACCATCAGAGCTGTACGAACAGTTTATCAAGACAGACACAACGTTACATGTCAGTGCTTCAGGTTTTAGTGTTACAGAGTTTTAGTGTTTATGGGAGCTGGAGTTGCTTTAGCAGCTTAGATATTAGAATATCAGTAATGTAGTACCTCTCTAGATATCCATCACCTTGACCTTGAGCACAGAGTGAGTGAAGAACCATGAGGTTCTGGTTGAGTTGGTTGAGTGAAGACAACCAAGGTGATCATTGTAGGTCAATTAGACTCAATTCTCACCAATACTGTAGGAGGTGTTGCATTTCTGATGAAGTATGGACAAACAGACAGACGGGCACCGGAGGCCTCAACATGGTAAAAGCTTATTGGTTCTTCAGTCAGGTGAGCTAACCAGCATTCGTATCAAACACAGATCAAGTATTAAAAATAATTTGTGAAACTACTAAACCTTTTCACATGGATCAACAAACTGAGACAGAATATTTTACAAAGAAAGTCCTGACCTTCCATCCACAGCTTTTATCAACCAACAATTTCATGGTGATGTTAGAGTGTGTGTGCGTGTCTGTGCACACTTACACAGGCCAGAAGAAGGTAGCAGCCTTCACTTCTTGTCTGAGTGCTGTGATCCAAATCTAAACAAACAAAGGTCTCAGTATTTTATCAGGCCAACATAGATTATTAGGATACTGCTGGAGCGTAACACAAACAGTAACATGAGTGTGAGGAAACCAAGCTCATGGTGTATGATTAACTACAGCATGCACTGAATCCCAGCGTGTGGGAAGACACCAGTTTCTATTAGTCCACCTGACACTAACATACAGCAGACTGCTGACGCTCATCAAGTATTTTTTTCAAGTGCTGTGTTAGGAATGCTCCTTATCAACATTGTGTTTTAAATCTTAGCTCATGTTTGAGTAAATGTACTGAACTGACAGTGATTCCAACCCTTTCCAGCCTCTGTTGTGATTGATTTGTCCTTCCACTTCGGTTGTAGTTGACTTTAAAAGAACAGCTCTCGCTGTTTCCTGGCAGTACTTACTGGCTGTCCTCCCCACCAGCGGTGATTGAGCTTCTCTCGGCCTCTCAGGGTGAAAGTTGCATCAAACCCTGGGTCATACATGGAGTTTCCAACGATGCCATGAGACTCTGGGTAAAGCCCCTTAGACAGAATCAAACCATTATGCTTTGGTCAGTAATATTCATTGTCTCACGCTAAATAGGAGAAAGCCTCGAAATCCTACCTTATCTAAACCTCAGGCTTTGTTTCAAATTTCACAAGTGATATTGTTTGAAAGACATCACATGGAGCAGAAAAAAACAATACTTTTGTACCCAAAGACCTCCCCAAAAACAGCCACTGATCTACAGGCTGGCCTGTAAATTTAACGTCTATAGTAAAACGTAGCCACTTGCATCTGTATATAAAGATCAGGACACAAATATTACCCCCCTTTGAAATGACAATCTCCTTTTGAAAAAGGTAAAGGTAAAAAAAGAAGAAATTAGTTTGGACTAAAAGAATTGTTGTTCACAAACCAGGAGATGGATATGCAAAGTTAGCACAGTGTTTCCAAGTGACAAGACCTGGAGTGAGAACTATCATCAAGAAATCCAGTGCAGAAGAAGCCTGACAGAGGTAGGACGTGAAACATTTCAAAGACTGAGAGATGTGTCTATGATGAATGACTTAGCCATGTGAGGAAGTGTAGTCTCCAAGAAGACAATCGCTAGAATCCTGAACAGGAATTGAGTGTAATGTTGCAGACCAAGAAAAACTCAATTTCTGCAGAAGACACCTTCAAGCCAGACTGAAGTATGCTAAGAATAACCTGTTGGAAGTGCATTCTTTGGTCAGATGAGACAAAACTAGAGGTCTTTGGCCACAGAGATGCTGCTTAAGTATGAAAAAAGAAGAAGAAGAAGAACAGCGTCCCCACAGTGAAACACGGTGGTGGGAGTTTTATGCTGTAGAGCTGCTTCAGTGTGTCTGGAACTGGTAATCTGGTCATGGTGGAAGGAACCAAGATGAAAGAAGGATTTGTGAAGACTTTAAAGAAAATGTCAGGCAGTCAGCGACAAAACTGGATCTGGGTCTTTTTATTGTTTTCCAACACGACAGGGACTTAAAACATACGTCGCTCCTGGTAACAAAGTACCTCCAGAAGACCAAAGTGAATGTTACTGACTGCACTGCATAAATAAAATAATGAAAGCATCCAAAATAACAGTAGGATGTTTGGAAAAGTTGTGCTAAAAATTCTTTGCTCTGTTTAACAGCACTTAGGGAATACATTAAAAAAAGACATTTTCATAGACTGGTGCTGATCTGTAGCAGTGACACTATGAAACACTTCATACTGTAGCCAGAACCATGAGAACATCACCAAAGAGTTGCATGCATTTGACACAATTACATTACTAATCACAAATAAATAAACTAATTTGTCAATAAGTTGAGTTTATAAATAATTTCTGCTACTACAGTCTCGTGGCACTTCTTACTTTGCTGAAATTAACATGTAATCTTTGTGGAATAGACACATTTTTATTACAACAACCCACTGACGGCGACAGTAGTACAGAAACACGAGTGTGCCTGTGCCATGACTTACTGTAGCCAGCGAGTAGAGGTTGGGGAAGGTTTTCGTGGGGTAAACAGGTCTCATGTACGGTGAATGGGTTCCACATGTTCCTCAAAAGGACACAGCAAAACAAATTCTTAGAGTACCGCAGAAGCAGAAAATCCACCATCCACAGCCTGTCAGAGCTCATGGCTTCATCAGTGTCACATTCAGTTCCTAACAGGGAACTGTTCCCTCCTCATTTTACAACCAAAAGCTCATTTTTCACAGTACTTACTGAGCTTTTCAATGTGGGGTATAACAGTGTTCCCTCTCTTCACATACGAAGCTCTGAATCCATCCACTGACAGCATGATGAGTGGCGGACGCACAAACCTGCATGTGCCATGGAAGAATTTTTTTTTAAATGCATGAAATCAGACTTGGTCAACTTCAACCCTCCTGCCCTCCTGTTTTTTTTACTGCTAAGATTTCAACATACCCAGCAGGACATTCAGGAGTCTTGATCTCCTCACATTCATCCTGTAGCCATGAGGTGTCTCCTGAGGGAACGTGATAAGAGGCAGCAAGAGACTTAACATGAGCTTTTGTTATGTTTGCATGGAAAAGTGGGAACCAGTGGCTGGTTGTCATATTTTCTCACAAACTGTGTGATTCTTAGTTGTACTTGAGTATTTCCATTGTATACTATTTTTTCTCTTCCAGTGCATCTAAAGGCAGTTAGAAAAAATGTAAAAAGATCTGAAGTTTAAAAAAGCCCTTTGCACTTTGAGAATCTTAAATAGATGTAATTATCAGCTGACCCCTGAAAGGAAAAAAAGATTACAGTCTTAGAAATAATACCAAAGTATAAAGCACCAATCACAAGTGTTTCTCCAACAAAGTCCTTTTGATCCAAAATAAATGTAGCTGATAACACTGGACCTAGAATTTTAAACGCACTGTTATTTACACTTTTTAAAATGTCATGCTCTTTTACGCCTCACTAAATTTAAACAGGCTGAACCACAGAAACAAATTCAAGTAAATGAGTTACCAAATATTACACCCAGTAACTACCAGGTTTAACAGTGAACTGAAGGTAAAGGAACTCGCTGATATGTTAGTATCCTCGATTATATTCTGTTGTGGTCATAGACAGCTGGGCAAAAGATGGCAGAGCAAGCATTTATGTTATACTTCTTTCATGTGAAGTGTTATTTAAAGTAGAATAAAGTTTAATAATTTATCTTTAAATATCCATCAGTATCATAGCACAGTTTGTCATTCTGGGTCATTTTGACCCAGTATGTTGATTTTCTTGTGTTTTGGTGTCATTTTGTATTATGGTTTCTGTTTTAGGTTCATTAGTAGTCTTAAGATTAGTCTGTTTTGAGTTTCTTATATTCCCTGTTTGGTTCCTTGTCCATTAGGTTCCCCTTGTGTGTCTGTCCTCTGTGTGTTTGTGTGTGTCCTTGTGTCTTGTTTCCCTTTTCTGCTCCCATGTTCCCCCTCCTCGTGTTCATTCCACATCTCCCCATCTGTCATGTTTCCCCAGCCCATCATGTCTCTCGCCATCTCGGTTCCTTGCTCCCTCACTCTTTCACTCTGTGTGTCTCGTCTCCCTTAACTGTTTCTGCGTCCCCCCTTGTTGTCTCCTCCCGTTATCTCCCTAGTCCAGTGTTTCCCAACCTTTCAGAGCCATGGCACATATTTCACATTAGAAAAATCACACGGCACACCTATGTGCACAGTGGTTGGGAAACACTGCCCTAGTCCAGCTCGTTTCCCTGAGTGTTCTTTCCGCCCGACTCCCCTGTCATGTTGTGTAAACTAGCCTCCTGTTTTACTTTGATAGTTTCCTGTCTGGTGTGCGTCATGTTCAGTTTTGATTCTCCTGTCTCGTTAGTTAGATCACGTTCAGCTGTGTTCCCTCCTGTGGTTCATTCCCTTGTGTGTATTAATGTCTGCGTCTCCCTCGGTCCTGCGTCGCGATCTCCCTCATGGCTGTGTGTTTCTCCATGTTTAGTTTAGTTTTGTATTTCTGCAATAAAGCTGTGTGTCTGCAAGTCTGCATTTGGGTCCAATCCTGCCTGCTTCACACAGCCAGTTTATGACACAGTTAACGTGGTTTTAACGGTTAAGTCGACATCATTGACTGTACATACCTCCAAGCACACATTTTTACATATTTCTGTGTATGCAGACATACAAAAAAACTCTTTCTAAAATGATATTGTTTGTCCTTGGCATTAGGTTGAGTGCTAAGTTATCAACTAATGCTAACAAGCTTGGTTGAAAACTGCATTAATAAACGACAGACATGCACGCCATAGACAGTAACAAACATGGACATAACGCCCATGTCGGAAAAATTAAGTCAATACAGAAGTGCTTTAAACTAAATTCTTTTATAGCAGCAGGGGACACTCCTGTGGTTGGACATATGGTCTTATAGAAGTCTACGGGAAGTCTATGGCAAGGGTCTCCAACTCCAGGCCTCGAGGGCCGGTGTCCTGCAGGTTTTAGATGTGTCCTTGATCCACCACAGCTGATTTAAATGGTTAAACGACCTCCTCAACATGTCTTGAAGTTCTCCAGAGGCCTGCTAATGAACTAATCCTTTGATTCAGGTGTGCTGACCCAGGGTGTTATCTAAAACCTGCAGGACGCCGGCCCTCGAGGCCTGGAGTTGGAGACCCCTGGTCTATGGCTTTCTTTAGTCTTTAGCCAGTGAGTGAGCAGTTTCACAGTTTGACTGCCCTTGTTATGTTTTTTTAAACCAAGATGGTGACGGCAAATGTTTAGCTCAAAGATTCTGACTGGGACTACAGAAACAAGTGGATGATAGTCAGTAACTCCTAGAAATAGACCAGAGGAAAGTAGCATAGCCAAAAATTGTACTCGAGTAATAGTAGCACTACCTCAGTGTAGTTTAACTCAAGTAAAAGTAAAAAGTACAGTGTAGTACAACTACTCCTAAAAGTTTAAGTAGCTTGGAAAGAAAAGTGTCTGGACTTCTTTAAGTTGCTTGAAGACTGCCGCTTACCTTCCAGCAGCTTGCAGAATGCCTTCAGACTGATACATACACAGTTGGATAACCACTCCAATCCAACATCTTAATCTACCCAAATCAGCAGGAAAGGAATAAACAGAAACATTCCACATTTCTGTCCTCAGTGACTGTTGGAGCTAACAGTGTAGCAGGAATTGTGAAAAACAACAATAATTAATATGTATCAACGTATGACTACTTTGTTAAAGGTTCTGTCCACAGGTTGTATTATGTCCTAATGGTCACCAACTCTCAAGCATTGTGTGCATGACATTTCATGAGAAACCTGCATACTCATAAAGTCAGCTAAATGCTTAACTGTGCAGTAAGGTACTGGTGCCTAATGGAATTATTTGCATAATAACAATGCTAATAAATAATTATGAGTTGCTGTATCTCCAGCAGTTGGTGGTTGCGATCTGGTCAGTGATATACTGTATGTTACCAATACACTGCAGGTACAGTGTGTAGTTTTGTGTGTTGAACACGTACAGTTTAGGGATGCAGCTTTCTATCCACACTTACAAGTGTTAGTTGACTTACAAGTTACCGCTCCAGCTTCTTCTGGCATCCATTAGGCTGAACATAGGCTTCAGAATCTGAGGCCACAAACCAGTGGGTGACATCATAGTGGCTGCTCTCATCTTTGGTACAGTACTCTTGAGTCATTCCTCATTTCTTAAAATTTGCTTTGCAAAAGACAGACTCTCTTGTTTGTTGAAGCACTCAACACTGATTATGACTCATTCAAACATAAAAAGAAATGGCAGGTCTAAAAAACTATTTGTGGCAGATGAAGAGTTTCTGAACGTCATGTCCTTAAGAAACAGCATCAAACGCAGCAAAGACCTGCACAGGACGTGAGAGATGCATCTGGCCCCAATTAAAATGCCCCAGTATGGATTTTAAAGCCAATAATTCTTACCATAAATGACCTGCTTTTTGGGCCAACACCAATGTAAAAACAAATGATGTTAATAAATTTAAATGTAATATTTTTTAAACTCCAGTCTTTAAAAAGATTTCCAGAGCCACAACACTAAGACTATGTTCAGTTTTTTACACACGTACAATACTTTTGTAATGAAATGAGACCCAGACATCATCTCCTCATTAAAAAGCATGGTTGGACTAATTAGTAATGGACAAAATTCTCTGAACATTTAAAGACAGCAGGTCAGTTAAAGTTGCAAACCTCTGCACAGCTTCTTGTAGTTGGTACAACAGTCTCCTCTGACCAGACAGTCATCAGAGCAGTGGCAGGCATGCTGTTCGTTTCGAGTCTCCCCGCACCGATCCTTACTGCATTCATAACCCCCCTCTGTATACAAGAAGAACATAACAAAAATGATGTTCACACATGAATCAACGAGGTTTAAAACGCCAAAGCTTTCTACATGAACAGCTAAGCTGAAAGGTTAGTGCTGAAACCACAAGCAGTGAAAAATGAAAGCTGAGATATTAATGTGACAGTGGTTTGGCTGCAGACTGAGTGGGAAGCAGCATGCGAGCAACAATGGTGATGCGGTCTGTGTTTTGAACATTCCTCAAGTTGAAAAACATCCAAAGAAGGATTTGACAGAGTCGGGAAAAAGACGCAGACTTGACCAGAAAAACAAGTAAATTATCGCTTTCAGGCACTGGGAGGTTACTGGTGGCGAGGCAGCGGTGAGCCAAAGACCACCAGGCTGAAGGAGTGGACATAAAATCAGACCACCAGCAGCAGAGGCAAAATGTTGAGAGAGAGAGAGAGAGCACTGCAAAAGCAGAGGGGCGAAATGCCAACAAACAGCTCAATCAAAAAGTAAGAGACGTGCTCAGGACCTTGTTATTAATTCTAGAACATAAAGTAAGATGCCAAAATAATCAGGATCTGGCTAACTTTACACTAAAACATTTCAAATTCATCATCGCACTGCTGCAAGAGGTGTAATTCCACAAAGATTCAAATCAGCTAAATGTACTATGAGCTGGAGCTGATACATGACATGTGGAGCATGTGTATGTCTCATGGGTGGTTTGAAGGGGGGGCTATCATTTATATTTCTAGCTCCATATTTTGATTTTGAACAGATAGTTCAGTACAGATAGTGTGATTCAAATTTCAAACTGGTCCTTTTTTATCGAACACTGGGTCACAATCCATACACTGTCTGGAATCAGATGTTTTAGACCTGCCCCTTTAAGACAGTTTTCCTCGAACTGGCTGTCTCTCACAAACAAAAGGTTTAAATGGTACAGGGGTGGGAATGTAAACCAGCTGTCTGCCCGAGATGACCATATCAGGGAAATCTGGGGTGGCTGTAGCTCAGGTGGTAGAGCAGGTCACCTCCTAACCAGAAGATTCGATCCCAGTCTGCATGCCAAATATCCTTGGACAAGATGCTAACCCCACATTGCTCTCCGATGCATCCATCAGAGTGTGAATGTTAGATAGGAAGCACTTAGAAACAGCGTAGGAAAAAAAGTGCTTGTGTACAAGTTTGAGCACATGAGTAGAAAAGTACTGAACACGTCCATTTACCAAATCCCCTCTTAATGATGTCAACCAGAGGCCAAAGGGGAAAAAACAAAAAAGACGTGTAAAACTGAGTTTTTCATCTAAAGAGCAGTTATTTCACAGGAGGTAGAGAAGGTCATCTTCTAAGGAAGTCAACACACAAGTGTTGGAAGGTTGGTGGTATGATCCCTAGCTACTCCATTCTGCATGCCCAATATCTGTGGGCGAGATAGTAAGCACAAGTTGCTCATATGAATGTGTGTGAATGTTAAAAAGCACTTACACAGAAGAAAAGTGCCATGTGCCAATCAATGGATGATTGAGGCAAGTTGTACAGTATCAGTGCTTTGAGTAGAGAGGTGCTATATAAGAACCAGTCCATTTACAGGCCTCATTATTTAAAGTCTGCCCATTTAATACGAGTATTCACTACTGTTACAGAATATACACAGACAGAATAATATAACGGACGCCTACAGCATCAGCAGCACATATTATAGCTGTATTATTGTAGGGTCTACCTTACAATATAAAGCGCCTTGAGGCAACTGTTGTTGTGATTTGGCGCTGTGTAAATAAAGTTGACTTGAATCTATCCTATTAAATGTCATGGAGGGGACTGAAGCACATCAGGCAGGGTACACCTGGACGCAAACCTTTTGCTGTGAGGCAACAGTTCTAACCACCGTGCTGCCCCTCAGAATATAGCCTTATGCATAATTTGTGATGTAATGAGTAATTGTAGTTTGCAGAAAACTGCAAATGAGAAAAACATACAGTATCTATTTTTGAAATGAGAAGAAAAAAGAAAGCTAGGTTTGCTATTCCTGGAAGATTAAGTTCAAATTTCTCCCTCGTTAAAAATATTTTCAAAGCAATTTTGTGGGTATTTAACATTATGGAGAACTGCAAATATAATGTAATGAGAAGTACAAAACACTTCTTTTAGGAATTAAATGAGTGAGGTAATACACAGTAATACATTATTTAAAAAGTAATATGTACTTTTTTTGAGTAGGATTCCAAATATTGCTCATCAGGCAGCTACAGGAGTAACAGGATGGTCACTGCTTTTTGTCTTTGTGTTGTCACATAAATGATGAACGTATATGACGTCATGTTCACATGGTTAGGTGAAATATCAAAATCTAAAATTAGGTTTGAGCCAAATCTGAAACACAAGAAGGACATCGTATTACATGTTGGAACAAAATTCTCCACCACCTGATGGATGCTAAAAGCAGGTCTCTGAGGATTTCCTCCAGCTTAATGACTAGCTGTTTTATTTGGCCTCTCCACCCTGACCTGCAGCAGTAGGTGCAAGCTCAAGTGAAAGAAAACCTGGTAAATATCTCTCACTTAAACAGTGTTACTTTAATGTTTTTAGTCCTTCATTGCCAAGACTTGGAGAAACAGCTCTCTAAAGCAAAAAAATCCTCTATTCTCATAACATGGGGATTACAGGTATCAGTGATAATGACCTATACCTCACATATTAGTTTGTCATTACTAGAAAACACAAATTAGGACCAACACATTGTTAGTGGTGTCTAAAGTCAAGTTTCATTTTATAGTAGTTTGTTGAGTATAAGCATACCTGTGCGTAGGCAGAGCTGGTCAAAGTCTGAGCAGCAGCCATTGTAGGTTTTACACAGGTTGTCGCAGCGACAGTTTGGTGGCTCCAACTCAACCAGCTCAAAACACCTGTTTCTGCAGGAGCCGGAGGTCGGGACGTAGTGAGCCGCAGAGCGAGCTGGGGATGGAAGAAACAGAGGTTCTAATTGGTCCTTAAAAAATGTCCGAAATGAAGGTAAAAGTTTCAAAACTACACAAAAGTGCACACCAATACTGCTGAACTGTGCAGCGATCTAGATGCAACGACCACAGGCATGTGAGTGTGAAGGATTAGTGGTTCGTTTGAAGACGGCTACATAAACAGATCACTAGTCATTCTGCCACGTGCAGGATATTCTTCACTCCCGTGGCTGTTTTCTGGAGAAAGACCTGAGCTGCTCGAAACACTGTTCAGTTTTAGCACCCAGTGGTGCCCACCAGCATCACAGCTGATTAGCTCCACATCTCTTTACATGCGAGGTTTAGAGCATGAGCTGCAGGGACACTGCGGCTTGTGTGCATAGGTGTAGTAACAATAAATCAAAGACATTGTCCAAAAACTGAATGAAAAGCTGTACTGTTCAAATGTCTTTGAAAGGAAATAATAACTCACAACAACTGTGACAAAAGCTCTGTTTGTGTCATGTGCCAAGCTCAACAGTTACTGGGCTTTAACTCTTCTCCCGGGACCCCGAACCAGCCTCATGTTGTCTCACTATGGGAACTCCCAGTGCCTAAAACACAATCATGCTTTTGTCCTCCCTATATCCTAAGGAACATGGCCTGTTTTGGCTCCTCTGGCCTAACTGAAGACATCCTCAAGATCTGAGTGCAACAGAGTGAAGCTATTGCTAAACAACGTGCTCCTTGTGCACTCGCTTACAAAAAACAATTTTCCTTGCAGAAAGTGCCTCAGGATGCCAGCAGAAGCTTTTCAGCCCGTGGATATATATGCATGTGTATTTTTGTAACTACATGTGACTATGCATATGTACTTTAGGCGAAGGAGCTGAGGTGTTGCACTTTAAACTATTTATGGTCCCCAGCCAGTTGGCATGTCAGTCGGCTGTGTGTGTGTGTGTGTGTGTGTGTCAGTGCAGTAAAGCCTGAATAGCTCCTTTGCTCTGCTCTGCACCAGCAGCAGTGGACTATAGGTGAAAGGTGAAGTCTTTTATTTTATCTTACTTCACAGCACTGTGAGTGTGATTTCCTCATTCATTTCTCTTTGCAATAAAGTCAGGAGAAATGAGGAGAAATTAAGACTTCCACTGAGCCCATAAAACCTGTCAACTGTGCATGCACTCGACTGTTAACTGAAAGTTGATTTTAACACTCAGCTCAAGTTTCCCCACCAGACTGCCACTGTCATGGTCCATTTTCACGCCTGCACTGCAGACCTGAACTTTACTAACCATTACCTAATGGGACTGAATGTGAGAAGGAAGGACACAGTCTAACTGGACACTGAAGGGTGTTTAATCTGACAGCTCCCTCGGAAAAAGTCCCCGAGGTGTCCAATTGCATCACTGTAGGAAGGAAGGGCAGGTAATTGTCTGGTGAGGTCATACAGCACACTTGTCTAAAAGTCTTTCCACTAGTGTGCTGTACCTGAGTAAGGCCAACGCCAGATAATCCGACCTGATTCTCCACACATTTTATGGAGTTCATTTGTAAAAACAGCTCAACACTCAGTGTTTAACAGGGGGACAGCATCTGAGAAGAAGACAAAGTAAAGAAAGCAAAATAAGCAGCGCAGGTTTGTCAGGTTCCACACGACTGGTCAGAAAGAAGATGTAAAGACCTATCAGGTCACTCACAACTGGCTGCGTTTCAATTCTTGACTTAGTTATTTCAATAATTTCCATTTCATTTGATTTATTTCATTTTTATTGTTATATTGTTGGTTATGACATACCTAAGCTGTAGATTTAAGCATGGAAGATGGATGCTGCTGCTTTTTAGCTCGTTTTGAAGCTTTCCACCGTTACCATCTTTGTTTCAAAAAAACTGACTTGTCAGAAAGAGCTAGGTCTGACTGTAAAACTGCTTACTCATTGGCTATCAATTTGTCCGTCACAAGTTGTCAGTCAATAAACATATCAAGCATAATCATCCTTTTTAAAACATTTTATGAACAAGACTTACAAAACAGCTTTATTTTTTATTCAATATAACCCAAAACGAGTAACCGAGTCCACAAACTCATCAAGAAAGTGATCACAGCGGTCAAATCAGAAAGCTGAGGATGCTAGCAGCTGGTGATGTGCGACTCAAAAGTAAACACTGAGCATTGCTGGGTGTTTCATGTGTCAGGAAGACAGGAAATTGCTGATGTGGATACATGGTGTTAAAGGAGGGCTTTAACCAGGTGGTTAGCTAGACCCAAGTTACAGCATCTCAGGTAGAAAAAAAGTTTTCAATTTCAATTTTACGATATGACAACAATCTGTAGACTCTTTATGCGCTACAAGGTAAAGTTATTTTAGTCATTTTTATTTTAAAATTCAAGTGTCAAGCAGTTCTGTTACTTTTACTTTCCCATTTATGGGGAAAGCACTACTTGGGGTGCTTTTGTACTTATGTGTGACCTACTCTGTACAACACTGCTGCCTGCCAGCTGCAATCACAGATAAAATATTGTTCTTTTTTTCTATAGTGTCATAAATATTACTACCACAAATTTCCTTAAAAATATTGTGACATATTTGCGGCTATGTTGCCAACCCCCAGTTTATACTGAACAATCGTGTATTCAGAATGAGGGATTCTGAAGTGTGATGGAAAAGCTGTTAATTAGGAGAATGGAAAGGCAAATAGAAATCATAAAATGAGCCACAGTTCCTTCCAGATCCACATGAACAGAGTGAACAAATTCAATTTTTAATTTCTTCACAACATGCGGCCAAAACACACACAGAAATTCCAGAAACGGCTGCAGCCATCGCAGACTGCCGCGATAGTCTATGGTGCAGTGCAGCAGAGGTCTGTGTTTGAGACTGGGACTGAAAGTGAGCTCTAAAGCTCTTGTAATGTTGACTTAAGGCAGAGCAGCACAAACACACTCCCTCCCTGCCCAATCACGACCTCACAGGGTCACAGTGACCGTTGTAACAGCCACCACCGCATGCTCAATCCGTTCATTTCATATGCACCGGCAGACACTTCATACAGAAAACAACCCAGGAGATGTTGCACTGCTGGAGTTTTGTGTTTGGAGATGTCACTCCTGTTGATGGCTGGGTGACTTATTGCACCTGAGACTCACACAACCCTGTTTGAGTCTCAGATTTACTGTGTTTCAAAAAAAAAGAGGAAAAAAACAAAAGTTCTTTTTCTGCTTGTGTCTTGGACGTGGAGCATAACTTTAGGTATGTCCTACCTACACTTGGCCAAGACATATTCAAGCATATCCAAAACACACTTCACATTCCCCGTGCTGAGCCACTCTGGCAGCTAAATGAAAGTGTCTAATGCTGTTTCTCGTGTTTGCGCTGCTGGACTTGAGTAAAACCTGGTTGTTTCACATGAGCTTGACGCTCCAAAAGAACACTCTCCAGTTCTTCTCATTCGCTGCACACCAGAAAGTCTAATAAGAAATAATTCTTGTAAAAGACAAACTGTAAGAACACAACCTGTCTTCAAATTGCTCATTTTATCAAAACACCTTCAGCAATCTTAAAGACAATCACTTCAATAAGCAGCAACTACAAGAACAGAACATTTGGCATTTTTGTTTGATAAATAAATAAAAACTTTGCTGATCTATTTGTTCTTTAAGTTTCTGTTTATTATTGTGGCAGCAATAAAGTACTATCACACATAAAGTTATCAGGTGAAACCAGAGACTATAAAGGCTGGACCTGACTACTGTGACATCTCCATTAGGGCTGAGTCGAGTTAGCCTTTTGGCAGCTGGTCTTTTCTGCCAAAGCCAGAAGTGAGCATATTTGAAGAGCAAAGTTATGATTATGATAGCCTTGATTGTGAAAAAAAATCTACAGTCCTGTATCTAAATTGTCTGGAATGTTGTATACAGTGTAAAAAACAGTATTTAAAGATTCATCAAGCAAGAGTGAATGTAAATACTACAAAGACAAAATCTTAAAACTTGACCTCTGTTTAAAAAAAAAAAGATGTATGTAGTGTGTTTCAAGAAAGTTGAAAAATTGGCATCAGTGACTTGACCCTGCATTCTATCTGAAGGCCACTAGATGGCGATAGCCATGATTGCAAAAAGGCTTGTGGTCCTATAGAAGATTGTGGAAGACGGCTTTCTGAGTGGACCTCTGTAAACACTTTACTGCAGAGTCACGTGTTTCGGGTCGCACTGAAATCTGGTTCATAAATCTTGATCACGCTGTTTTAAAACTGAGGAGCTCACCGGCCAGCAAGTTGTGACTGACAAATTGTTTCAGAGTCACGCCCTTCCCGTCTCATCACATTCGATTTTTTTTTATACCAACATGGTAGCAGTGAAAAATCCTTCAGGATGAGACTGTAGACCAGTGGATGATGTCAACAGTCGCTACAGCCATCTTTTTATACAGTCTGCCCAACAGTCTCTGTATGCTGGTGTATGCAGCCAGGGACACAGCACTCAAAGAATCCTGAACTGAAATCTTTCATTTGTGAGCACACTGTCAAGATGTTTTTATTTATTTTTTAATCAGATGTGGTAATTAGCACTGTTTAATAATGTTGTATCAATCATTTAGGCTTAACTCTCAGGTGATCACAGTTTATTTGAAACAGTTTCATTGTAAATAGCATCAATATGATGTGTGTATGTCTGTGTGCTTGGAGTGGCCAATCAGAACAAAGTGAGCTTAAAGGGAGGGGGAAGAGTTGCTAAAGCAGCTCGTTTCATAAGAAAGTGAATTGAGGAATTACACCAAGTCTCAGGATAAGATAAATCTGGAATAATTTGAACTACAACAATAAATATTTTGGATAAAATATTGAGGTAGAAATATCAGAATAGGTCCCCATTAAACATGAAAATAACCTGAATAGTACAAAATTAATCTAATTGTCTGTGTTTATGAAAATGACTTCATATTCATACTGTTCCCAACCATCATAAAAAGCTCATAACTTGGGAAAACAAAGCTTATATCCACGTGCATGCCTTATTACTTTTATAAGACGATACAGTCCACACGGACTTCAGAGGTCAGTGTTAGCTACAGAGTAGCCACCATCTCCTGTCCAAGGTCACCTCTGCTGCACACGTGCCTGCCTGTCAGGTTTTCTCTGTTTCCTCGCAGCAGCGTACTCACTTTCTGTCCTGGCTGATGTCCCATCTTCTCCTGAGCGTTTGGGCCGGTCATACACAAAACCCCAACACACGTCAGCACCACACAGGACTGACAGGATCCACACAAGCTGAGGACACAAAGTACCGACATCAGAGCAGGCATTCATACAGTCTACATGCTGCATCTTCCAGTGGTTCTCAAACTGGAATTAAAGAGTTCCTTTTTAATCAAATATTAACAATAAAAAAATAATCCTGGTTTAACTTTACAGTTATGTCTCTTCTGCTATAAATTCGCAGCCTAGATTCACACTCCACCTGCGGTGCTCCATGCCCGAGAGAAGCTCTGGGCTATGCAAAGGGTCATGAGGTCTATAAATCAGAGAACAAACATAGTGCAGATTAACAGCAACATGTCCGATTATTGACTTCAAGCACTTTTCATTTTCACCATTGACTGACTCTGTGCTACTAAGCTGAAGAGTTTGCACTGGCTGCTCTTAAATGAGCTTCAGAAGTCTGTGATGCATGACAACTTCATTTGAGCTGGTGTAAGACAAACTGCAGCTCTTGGCCCCGTGACCTGCGAACACCGCGGGGGTGCTGAGTTCAAAGTGAAAAGAGACCACCCTCAACTGCATCACAATCGCCTGATAGCTTGACAGATCTGTGACCTTTCGGAAATGACAGGAGAATCCACGATTGTTCTGCAAATGCTCATCAGCAGGGAGGACAGGGGGGTGTAGAGGTTCCACGCAGAATAACCCAAATTACCAAGAAACACGCGGTCTAACGCGTCACTGCACGCGGATTTACGCACAGAACATGCGGGTTTTTCTGAAGTCGGCTGCAGTTAAAACTCTTACACATGGACTCTTACCAGTTTGTGCCGCAACATGTTCCTCTGTGCGCCCTCAGTGTTGCACCGCGCTGTAGGTCCGTGAGTGACTGATGCTGACTCTCAAACCCGAAGGACCACCGGAGAGGAGGACCGTTGAAGAGGAACAGGGGAGAGGGAGGGGGAGGTGACTGAAAGGAGCGGACCGGATTGTGATTGGTGTAGCTGTGGAGGAGGGCTTCTGTCTGAGCTTCTATTTACATGTATGACGGGCAGATCCAGAGACAGCAGTGCGTTTAATGGCTATAACATGAGACAGGCATCTCCACATCCACTAAGCTGTGGTTAACTATGACTGAGGGTATTTACTCACAGGGCAGTGAGCTGGTTAAGAAACACTACAATTATTTTTTGTTATGTTTTGTTTTTAGAGAAGTTCTAAATTGATTTGCATGTCATTGAGTGAAATAAGTATTTGATCCCCCAGCAAAACACAATTAGTACTTGATGGAGAAACGCTTGTTGGCAGGCACAGCAGTAAAATGGATCTTGTAGTTGGTCACCAGGTTTGCTCACATCTCAGGAGGATTTTGTTCCACTCATCTTTACAGAAAATCTTAATCCTTTAGGTTTCTTGGCAGCTGCTTGGCAACTTCAATTCAATTCAGTTTTATAGCACCAAATCACAGCAACAGTTGCCTCAAGGCGCTTTATGTTGTAATGTAAAGACCCCACAGTGCTACAGAAAAACCCCCAACAACCCCAACAGATGAGCCCCTATGAGCAAGCTTCAGATCCCTCTACAATGTTCTCCAGGACTAAGGTGTGGCGAGTCTAGAGCCACTCCATGACCTTAATGTGCTGCTTCTTTGATCACTCCTGCCTTGGCGATATATTTTGGGTCACTGGCAAGCTGGAAGAGCCACCCAAGACCCATCTTCAGTGTTCTGGCTAAGGGAAGCAGGTTCTTGACCGTGGTTTTACGGTACATGAGTCCCATCTGTTAACAGAAAAACAGTCCCAAAGCATAATGTCTCCACCTCCATGCTTTACTATGGAGATGGTGTTTTTGGGACATAGCATTTCTGTTCCTCCAAACACGGTGGGTCGAGTTGATGCCAAAGAGGTCCGTTTTGGTGTCTTGTTCCGTCAGCACTCCCTCGCCTTCTCTGAATCAC
>VOQK01013732.1:12817-23905 GCA_015052645.1 Benitochromis conjunctus
AACGAAAAACAAAAAAAAAAAAAGAAAAAAAAAAAGCACCAAAAAAAAAAAAAAAAACAACTGTAAAAGTCACAGGGTCCTTGCTTGAGCCTCTGCTTTAACTCATCCTATCTATCAAATTTCTGGTACTAAAGTTTAAATATAAAGAGAGCATTGAACTGAATACACACAAAAAAGACTACAAAATATACAACATAACATGCGGTAGAGACAGATGCTTTTTTTTTATATATATGCTTTGCTCTAATATCTGTAAATGTTTTCCTGTCTATGTGATTTAGATGAAAATGTGCAGGAAAAAAAAAGAAACATTCTGTTGACTATACCTCAAACAATATGGTGACCACAGTGTTGTTTAAGTGACCTCATTCAGGGCTCATGGGAAACTGGCAGCTGCTGTCCCCAGGTCCTTCTCGTCTTGCGTATCGACATTAAAGGAGGTCAAGCGATGGTATAGGATCAATTATAAATAAGCTAAAATCATCATCACTTGACTTTCTTATGTATTTTAGATTAAAATACATCTTTTTTTTATATTAGTTGAATACTGCTGATTGCTATAGTTGCAGCTGTTTAAACTTGCCTGATTGTGTTTGTAAGGCGATAGTCGAATTCCTTTGCCACCACATGCATTTCCTTTTCTACCTTTTGCCATTAAGATGTTGTCCGATTCACATGCCTCGCCCCTGAATCCAGGGTGGCTATCCAATCAAGGATAAAAATGCACACACCTTTACGACCTGTAAAGACGTGACTCCAGCATCGTTCCTAAAAATGGCGCGTCACCTCTGGCGTGAGGATGGCCTCGGGACTTCGTGCATGAAGACTGCGTAAATTTTGCGAGCTTAACTTAAGAGTCGCATGAATAATTCACTGTACGGTGCCATCGTGTCAGACGAAACGTCTTTGCTAATGACTGCTAGTGACTGAATTCGCCCAGTAACCATACAAGCAGAGTCTAATGTGC
The DNA here is from genome assembly GCA_015052645.1 of Benitochromis conjunctus. Classification (NCBI taxonomy): domain Eukaryota; kingdom Metazoa; phylum Chordata; class Actinopteri; order Cichliformes; family Cichlidae; genus Benitochromis; species Benitochromis conjunctus. The sequence goes on from VOQK01013732.1 coordinate 13,785, forward strand.
AACTGTGCCATGTCTGCGGTGGCTGTGAACACTTCTGAACAAAACTCTGCGCCACAAAAGCTGAACAAGCATGCTTTCGAGTGGCAAACAAAGCCAATCAGACAGTGGTACATTTGTGTCTGATTGCATTTATTTTCAAAGAAGGGAAGCAACCTGCAGAGCAGAAATTAATATCTAAATTGCTGAAAGCTTTTGCCGGAACGAACCGAACTTGACTTTGTATGTATCTATTTGCACAATGTTAATTTATAATTGGTAAATACTATGTCTCTCTATATATGTGTTTATACAGGTGATTTATTTGATTGCAGTCTATATTTCTCACGCATGTCTCTGAGTGGGTGTGCATATTTTCAGGGTGTGAATGTGTGTAGTATTCAGTATTCCAGATTTGTGGACGTAGGATGAATAATAGGCTGCCGCCAGAGGCTTGATAGAAGCCTGTGCAACTGGCTTGAAACAGAGCACAGAGGTCAGAGGTTAGTATGAGTCAGTCTCCCTCTAGCATGTACAGTAAAGCACCATCGGACATTCCCAAACATCATACCTGTATAAGCCACGAAGAAGGCACAGCTCTCTGTTTTATTTTTGAAACTACTCTCATTGTGATTCCTCGGTGCCATTTTGTAGCCCACAGCGGCAACATGTTTCTCATTCAGATCAAGGCTCTGTGCATTTACACTTCAGTCAGTTCCTGCTGTTGAGGTGGGAAAAAATTGCAGGCTGAGGTTATTTTTCATCAACATCTGCTGAGGATAGTAATAGAGCAAGTAGTAGACAGCCACATTTTTGCTGGGAAGCACATCGAGCGTGGCTCTGCAACAGGTACCTTTGCAGTGTTTTTTTTTAAATCTTTATTTCATTGTTTTGTAGACATTTCACAAAGTAATAAAGGAATGTTGTACACGTCAAAGAAAGTAGGATTCAGTAGAGCTATATCCTAATTTAGCTTCAAGCTACTACATGTATTTTAAGCTGTGACCATAACCATGTTTGCATTTAAAGTTAGGAGCTTGGGTCACTCCCTTTCCTGGACCAACGTGGTTCTCTCTGAATGTATTCTTTAAAGGCTCAACTCAGTATGTTTCTTTTTCTCTTCTTTTAAAGATGGCTATGTAAAGTTTATGTGGTGTGAAGAATCGGTCAGTATATAACCCGACTGCGTCCAGGTGTATACAATTCATCATATATTGTGTCCGCTTTGTGCAAATGAATAAATAACAGTGGATTCGAAAGTTGATTTTAACTTGCAGTGGCTTTTGTATTGGTGAATATTCATGATGTCACAATAAAAAGGAAGGAACCATGTGTGGATTTAGTCTTTTGGCTTGATGGAGACATCTGTTGCTTTGGCTATCTGGTTGGCCAGGCTGCTTTTTTGGCTGAATGACATGTTGTCTTGTGAAAGAGGTGAGTATTGATTCTACCCTCAGGGTCAGGTGTTGTTTAGTATTGCACATTGTTCCTATTATGGCTAAAACATTGTATTGTTACACTTACAGTACTCTGTTTCATCTCACCAAGACCCTCTTTTTTTTAGTAAATTGCATGACGCAGGCTTAAATAGCTTCTAAAAAGCAACTTCCCCAACACGTTAGTGGAAAAAAGGGGCTGTAACTTTCCAGAACTTTAACACTTTCTTCAGTCGTCAGCAGTGTGGAGAAAATCTCTCTTTTTTTGCTCACTTTTCACGTTTATATAACAAGAGAAACTGCCTGATAATGTCATCTTATTCATATTTTTAATCAGTATTGCATCTCATCCCTGTCATTGTTGGACTGAGCAAACAGACATGGAGATCTTAAACAATGTCTCTGAAGGATCTTTGAATTATTATAAGTAACAAATGTACTGAACCCACACCAAACATCACGAATGTTACTAAAATGTTACATTTTTATTATGAAAAGTTTGTAACTCCCAGTTTCCTGTATGATTTTAGTAGGATGTTCCATTTTGGTTATTATATGGGTGGAAAGAATGCATTTATTTCCTTAGGAGAACAATAGAAAAGCTAAAACATAATATCACTAAAGTCACTGTAAATGTTATCTCAATCCAGTGTAGACAGACAGAAGGGATGTTTTAGTCGTATCATGATCTTTAATCTCAAGTGTGATGGAGGCCAGACAGTGATAGTAACGGAAAACTAAAAAATCTAAATCCTTGAAAAATGTTTCTTTTACAATCAATGTTTGTGCGCTGCAGTATTATATTTCTTCACCAGTATTAATGCTGATGGTAGATACAAATGTTTTTAAAGGATGTTATGTTCGGACGACCACACTTTGACACTGCTGGCCAATTTTAAATGACTGGTAATTACTTGTTGTTAAATTAAAAATGTCTTTGAGTAACAGTTTTAGAGGAGTTGAGTATCCAACCACACAACACCACTAAATCCAAAAATCATTTATTCCAGGCAAAAACACACAACAGAGGCTTACAAAATGTAGGCAGAAGAGCTAACGTGAAGAGTCTCTGCCGAGGAGTTTTCTAGATTGCTTCATCAGTGCTTTGTGATGAATATAATGCATTTAACCCTGACAGAACAAACAGAACAGAAACAGAACAAAATAATAAAAAATCTTTGGTAGCGTTAGCATATTTATTTAAACATTTAGGGTATGTTTATATAAACAGCTAATTGAATAGTAAGATGCATAATATGCTTGCCAAGCTAAAAGACAAGAACATGTAATCTCATTTAAACAACAAGGTATTAGAAAATGGGATGAGGTGATTATAGGATCTTCTGTTCTCTTTGCACAAGGAGCAACTATAGTGAGGGAGGGTCAGCAGTTGTCGCGTTTGTCTTTTCTCCCTGAGGCCTGGGAACTGGGCTTGTGTCCTGATGTGGACAAACAGATTATGTGTGATTGGACCATAAAGCACACTCAGCTCACTGACAGACATCTCGTGCTATCATTGCTTCCCAGGATCGTCAGCGTGTCACAGCTGCAGAGGCACCAGGTGCATTTGAAGGTGTGCATTTGTGAATGAATATTTGATATTTACGTATCTTACCGAGCAACCACGTGTGAAAATAAGGCATGCAAATTAGCGCGCAAGCTGGGCTTTGGGTCTTATGAAATAAAGGGTTAAGGAATATTTTCAGCCTTATTAGATAAAAGTGGTGAATTGTTTATAACTACATATTAGATATTATCAATGCTGTCTTCTTGATGGCTAAATGGATAATAACCTTGAATCAAGAATCTATAGTGAATGTGCATGTCTAAAAGCAGGATCTAATCCTAGCTCAGACCAGTATGGTGATCTTATCACACCACTGCGCCCACACTGAGTTAGCAAGTACATGAAATTGCAGTGTCACAATAGTATTGAAGGTAAATAAAATATGAAATAATATTTCTAAGAAAAACATGCTTTGATTGATAGTCTGTGCCTTGTAGAGTTGACTTCATTTTAAAGCATATATATATAAAGGAAAACAACACGAAAAGTATGCATCAAACTCCTCATTAAGCAACAGGTTTGAACACTAATATTTATTATCATAATAGTGTTCACAAACAAAAGCATCATCATTTACTCACTGACTGATTTTAATCAAACTTCACCCTTTTACTCACCCACGTCAAGAGCAGGAATGAGCGCCTGAAAAGATCATGTTCAGTAACTACATTCTGCAAATGTTTGTCACATCGTTTAGATCCCAGGATATGAATAAGTGCCACACGTCTGATACAAAATCATAGTGGATCCGTGCAAAAACATTTTCCTCATGTTTCAAGGCTGGCAAGCTACTCTGCCAAATTGGCATCATTTACTCAGTTTCACAGGACGCAGGAGTGAGGAGAGAGACCGGATTCATTGGTTTGATTAATGCATGAGCATCATCACTCGGGTTGTTAGTGCTCATTAGCTGTGTTTGAGAGGTTGCGTTATCGTCTCTCTCAAGCAGAGCAGCATCCCATGGGTACACACGGTCTGGGAAGCAACCCGTTCATGTAATATGAAGATGACTCTCCCAGCTTATGCACCCACACACACACACACACACACACACTGACACCTCACACATGACCTCATCTTGGAGATATTCCTCACCAGCGCCTCATGATCTGTCAACACCCCTACAACCCCCTTAAATTAAATAAATGTGTAATCAGATTGTAGCCACCAAACACACGCTGGGCTCAATAAATCCAATATGGGAGACAGTGTGGTGGTTTACAGCAGAAGCTCTGAAACAGAGTGACATGGCTTTGGGTAAATGTACTGGCCTGGGTGGAAGTCTAAATAACTACAAGCTTCTGTCGAATGGAAGAAAGAGTAATGCTGCTAGAAGCTATGATGCTGAAGAGTAACCAGAAAGCATACAGTGTGCTGTGCCTGTTTGCAGTTTTTATGCCATCCTCTGTCTATGTTAAGTAAGATTGCCAGAAGATGAATATGCATATTTCCAACGGACTAACTGAGCCCCCCAAAGCTTGAATCAATCAGCTGCACAACAGTCGAGATAACAAAAAGATCATTCCTAATTTAAGATGTCGGGTCACCTTAATAGTGGGAGACACTTTGTTCTTCAGCCAGTCTAGTTTTTCATAATTTCCAGAGGAGATTAGAATAGAAAAAGACTCCCGGAGTACTTATAGTAATTTGCTCAAATCAGGATGTAACAGCTAAATTAATAGCCTCAAATAAAGCCTGCATTGACAGGAAAACAGTTTTATGAGCCATAAATGGTTCCTTCAATTACTTTCATCCTGCCTTTATAAAAGACACTGATTCACTTTAATATACTTTGAAATCCACATCAAACTGACCTTTTTTTTAAAAAATGCGAGTGATAGATAACTTGATAACTTTGCATAACAGCTCGTTATCATCGCGCATGCAGATCTTACAGCAGAGGGAAAGTTTCTGTTTTTTCAGACACTTTGATTGATTAAAACTGACGGACTACATATTAAGGGGGAAATATACTGAGATACTGAAGCTGCAGAACCAGAGGGTTAATTTCCTTTTGGCAGGGGCCAACCTGTATCGCTGAGTGGAAACAATGGTATTAGACAAACACTCCAAGCCTTTTTTCTGACCACTGCAAAGACAATGTGGAAGACGTGTGCAGACAGCTGGAAAATCCTGAATTGCCTAAGAATAGAATGTGTTGCTTTAACTTGCTGCTCAAAAGTTTGTCCACAATTCAAACTGACAACTGGAAGGCCACTCAGAGCGTGCCGACCATCACCAGCGCCCTATCTTTCAACATTGGCGTGAAAAATAATAATTAAAAAAAATTACTTGAAACTATTCATGATTTGGATCAGCACCAAAATTCAATGCATTCATTTGCCCATCCAGAAAGTTTTATAAAAAAAAATGATCCTGGTAATTTTTACATAATCCTGCTGACAAGGAAAACACAACCTACTCGCTGGAAGTAATGAAGCTTCCTGAAGCTGCAAGGGAACACTGACAGTGGTACACAGTCACTTTACATAGCTCTGCTCCAAATGAATTTGTTCTAGTTTCTTAGTCATTCCACTTCATGTCCCCTGTGCTTTATCTGAGTCAAAGTGGAAGCGCATTCAGCAACGAGGAGACAGATTTGTCCATTCTGAGTCTGCAAGGTGAGGTCAGGGAGTAAGTTGGCATGAGGATTATAAAAGGAGAATGTTTTGTGATGATTTCACTCTACACCGAAATCAAATGGTTTATTTTCAAGCAACCAGACTCGGGGCTTAATTATTATTATTATTATTTTTATTTACTCTTGTTATTTTAGTTTGTTCCATTTGGGCATAGACAAATCCATAAAACACTAGTAAAGAGAAACAAACATGGCCCAGTCTTTCATCACATTTCAATAACAGGGATTTCGGGGCATTTAGTATTGCATGGGGGCGGGGTGGCTCAGTAGGTAGAGTGCTCGCCCCTGGATCGGAAGGTCGACGGTTCGAATCCACCCAACGGCTACCCTGAGGTACACTTGAGCACCGTACCGTCCCCCACATACTGCTCCCCGGGCGCCAGATTGGTGGCTGCCCACTGCTTCACTGAGTGTGAATGGGTTAAATGCAGAGACTAATTTCCTACGGGATCAATAAAGTATACATTATTATTATTATTATTATTATGCTTAAATTCGAATTACAAAACCTGCTGCAAGTACATTGGTAATTATGGTGTGTGGCAAACCTCCTAAAGAATTTGGGAAACCACACTAATGCTGTTGTAGTTCATGCTTTTACTGGGAGATGACAGCAATCATTACAGACTGGGCAACTGAACAGAGTTTCCTAGAGAGGCATGTACTGCCTCACCTCAGGGAAAGCCAGTGCAACTGCTGTAATTCATTGGCAGTTCAGTGTTTTTCATAAATGGTGTTCACCTCCCTTCAAGCTCTAATTAACACTTTACTTTTGAAAATATCACACTCTCTTAGGGCACATCTCCCCTGACCCAAGCAGCTCTTTATATTATATTAACACTTAGCTGAGTTCCTGTAATACAGCATGCAGTCATGTTTGTGTGACGGCAATGAGTAAGCAACATGTCCCTGGCTCAAATGGATTTTTCTGACTTCTGAAATCAATAAGCTTTGCGACCAGAAGCGGACAGCTTGACATCGATGTGACCTTCTTAATGGGGGTTTCTGACTGGGCTATATGCTTCTTATTCCGGCCGTCACCTGAAGGATGAGGTGTAATGCCCTGCTCAAGGGTTCATGACCACTTTGATGGCCGCACTAAAAAGTTAGCAAGGGCATGTCACTTTAGTCTGGCCTTGTTGTACTTTGTGAGACTGTTGATTGCGGTTCTACATCAACACCACACTCCTCTGCTACCTGCTGCAGCTCTACATTGAAGAAACAGGTCCAGTGAACTGAGGCTGCCAAGAGATTAAAGCTGTTTTCCCAACTCTCTGCACATTCCTGTGCTCAGCAGCCTGTTCAGTGAACACTAATGCACAATGTAACCCCCCACCCACCACCCCAGGCAGGAGATGTAAACAAACATGCAAACAAATTAATGATTATCCGTTGGAGATGAACTGTCTGCTTATCCGCAAATCAGTTGGTTTCGAGTAAAAAAACGGAAAAGCGCCTGCATTGAATTCATGTCTGCTCATTAATCCTCACCGCTTGTGCCAGGACCCACGAGCGCACTAAATCCCCCCTGCCAGTGGCTCCACCATCCGCGAGGAGTTCTGCAGAGTGATAACCTGACTGTTACGCTCTATAGAGAGGTCATTCGCTTTGTTTCATTAACCAAACAGGATTTGTTCTGAGCTCTTACCACAGTTGAATTGATGCACAAACAGTAACAATGAATAAAAGAATTTAAAAAAAAAAGCAATCAATTTCAGGGTAAAAACAAAAGAAGAAGAAAAAAGCAACACACCACAACACTCCAAAAGTCCAAACTGTCTCAACTCCTCATTAAGTTGACTGAAATATATTTGGCGTCTCATGCTGTAGTTGTCTTTCAGAGAATAAATGTGTTTATTTGGCATTTACATTTCTTTAAAAAAAACAAAAAACTATATTCTTCTTGGGTCAGACATGTTCAAATCCCACAAAGAGAGCCATGAGGTCTTCTATCAAAATGGAAAAACTATTTATCTCTAAGCCATTCATTATCTCTGTGAAGCCAATCAAATAAAAGACCCTCTGATTACAAGACAAGCCATTTCCCCCTTGCCATGAAACCACATCCCCCAACCACAGACTCCTGTCTCGGTGCACAACCTCTCTCTGGTTGGCAGCTGCTGTCTGCCTGCAAGCCTGCCTCGTAATCTGAGCAAGAAAGATTAGTCTACTCACCTGAAACATCCACTGATTTATCCAACATCCCACCTGCAGATGCAGCTGGATACATGGGCACTTCACTCTCTAGGCTATCAACCCTACCTGCCTGGTGTCATCCACCAGTATGAGCCAGTGTGCCAAGGATTGCTCCGCTGCAGTGATGTACAATATGCCATTACTGTGGTAATAACGTGCCTGCCATCTGCCCTTGGTGAAAAAATAAACTGCTGTCTCTATCCTTTACAGCTTAGTACCTTAATATCTGTGATACTTATCTTTTCAAGTGTTTCTAAGCCTGAAAAAGTCATATGGCTCCCAAGCTCATTATGTACCAGACACCAGAACTTGAGTGTTTCAGAAAAGTTCAAAGTGTCTGGCCATTTTTTGGGGAGGGGGGTATGTGATTAAAAGCATGGAACACACAGAACGCACAACCTTGTGCTGTGTCATCTCAGAGGCTCTTGGGAGTCTTTTTTTTTTTTTTACCTCATTTATGTGTCTTTGTTGTGCTGTACCTCTGTGGCTGACCTTCGGTGCTGCTGAAGGTCAAGCAACTTAACAGCAAATCATTATGTCTGCTCTGTTACCTCCCGACAGTCAAAACCAGGCCACCTTTTCGTCATGATACCCAGAGTTATCTTTTTTGTGAATGTGTGTAATTTAGGGATATGTGTCAGGAAAACACATTATTCTCACCCAGCAAGGTACTTATAATCATGCTGCCTTCTTAAAGCCTTGTTTTCATGGTTGCCTGGATTGTCCTGGAGATGACAAGTTTTTGTAAGTCCTAAGACAGCCACACTGATCACTCTATCGCAGTTGAGGGAATTGAAACCAGTTTTAACCTTCAGCGGTGCCTTCAGTGTTTATTTGTATTTGGAAACTGAAGGCCAGACCCAGGATTAAGCCAGACTTAACAGGCGGATTTACTAAACCACACAACCTTGAGAAAGATGGATGGACTAGAATCAGGCCAGAAATGACTACATGAGTCACTGCTGTGGTTTTAGGTCTTCAAATTGGGGGAGAGATTTACTGTTGTGGCCAATTCTACAAAAACTAGGAGGATTAGATGTGTATATCCGCTCACTGCTGTGTGAGTGTGGTTTTTTTCCTGTTAGATCTAATGAATTTTGCTATCTCAGCCACATTTGCAAACAAGAGTAAGAATCTACAGCAGCGCTGTACTACCCTGCATTCAAGGCAAGTGGCAATTGTAGCTGAAGAACGATGGCGATGGTAACTTTGAGTAAATTGTGGCTCATTAACACAAAAAGGTCTAGCTGAAGATAATGAATGCCACTTTTTTCTAAGTGATACACTGCAGAGCAAAAATATGTTAACCTAATCGTGGTATTTGGTTATTACATTCATTACATTTAATTAAAAGGTGGATGTGTCTGGGTGTAGTCTACTAAATATCAGAATGTAGCATTTAGAAACTTCATGTAATGTGAACCTCATGATGGCGCTATGGAGAGTGACAGGATCAATAAAGTTATTGGGATTTTTCCTGTCAGGTGACAAAACACATGCAGTGATGTTTTTATATCTCTTGTATCACCAGGGGAGCCTTTAATGGAAAGAGCCTTTATTTAAGATCAATTAAAAGTAACCACAATGAGCAAACCTTCATTAAGAAAGCAGATCTCATACTGCATATTCAAAGCACCAGTTCTCTTGATAATGACCTGCATCGAGCATCCCTCCCCACATCGTATTCTTCATCTCTCTGCATGTGTCAAAGCAAGATAAACAATGCAAACAGGATCCTGGAGTGAAGCAAAATCAGCTCGCTTACAGCCAAGCAGCCAAAACATGTCTGTCCGGGGGAGAAAAAAGCTGGATAGCGTCTGCTGAAGGGAAGCAGCGGTTTTCACCCTGTGAGTAAAAGGGACATCACGTCTCCGCTTACATAAGGACCTGGTTTATTACAGCAGCCGCTCTTACCGCACATTCATTTTCTTCCCTTGGCATGGATCTCACAGAGCCCGTGGATTTACAGAGAAGATGTGATGACTTTAGGAGCAGTTCATCCTGTCGTCAACATGCAATGGGCAGGCACCTCGGCAATGAAAAAGCAAGGCACGTTACATCTCTGCCGACAGTTTGTCATTTGTTTTTCGCATCATGCCATTTATACCACAACACATCAGCAAACACAACATTTACTGAAACATGAAGCACAACAGTAAGCCTCAGGTTTTTCAAGAACTTTTCAGAACAGACATCGTGTCTCCTCATTTCAACAATGAATTCGATTTTTCTTGCTGGACTCACGAATAAAACAAATGCTACTTACGTGCAGAGCTTTTTTTTTTTTTTTTGCTGTCCTCTGATT
>VOQK01013732.1:23925-36468 GCA_015052645.1 Benitochromis conjunctus
CAGTGGGCCCTCTGAAAGCCATCAGCTCCCGATGGCCAACGTGTTCTCTAATGGGACACAGGACTGTCATCATTTGTAACAATTGTCCTTCTGTCCTCCAAACAAAAACCTGTTCTGTGTTTAATTCCCAATAAACGGTTAATTGGCTCCGTTGGTTAGAGCGCAACGCCACAAAGGTTGAGATCATGGGTTTGATAAGTGTTTGGGCTGATAACTGATAATTGTTTTTCCTACATCCTGCATGCAATACACCCCTGACATCAGCTAGGGCACTTTTCGGTCCTCAGTTCCTGTCTCACTTGTCCCTCTGTTATGTTCACTGTTATGTTCAAGGGCTTCATGGCCCCAGATATTCAGGGAGAGCAGTGATGCTTGTTATTGTACACCACATAATGTATTGTATAGGTTCATGTTTTGTAATTGCTCGTTCTTTATGTTAACAAAGCAGGTCCATAAGTTCCACGGAAGACAACTTTCTGTGTGTAAAAGCTTACATTGGATTTGTATAGGGGGAGTATAGTTTGGTTGGAAACGTATAAATAATATGTTTGCCTGCTGGAGGTCACTTTGTAGGGTTCTGGCAATGGACCTACCATTTCTCCTCACACAAAGGGGCAGATACCGCTCCTACTGCTGGGTTGATGGTCATTTATGGATCTTTAAAACCCTGATATCTTCTCCATATCCTTGAGACTTTGCTGGGGCACACAGGAAATCATGCAATGGCATCATACTAACTACACTAACTATTTGCTTTGTCTGTTTGAGAGAACCCCGAGATGGCAATGTGTAAAAAGTCTCAGAACTCAGCAAAGATTCGGAGAACCTGGCCGGTCCTTTTCAGGGTGTGTCACTAAGAGCAAACCTTTCATAAAATAAAGTCATGTCTTCATGTAAAAATATTAATCATAGAGGTCCTTTATTTATTTGTATGCCCCCCCACGCACACACTTTTGCAACAGGTGAGAACATGTCAGGCTGCACTTTCACTATTTTCTTACTCAGTCACATTTCATTAGGGCATGTTCATCTATTGGGCTAAAAATATATAAGCTGCTCAGACTGCTCGCAAAAACAAAACACTTCATCTCACTTAAGAGTTCAGTGCACTAATTCATTTTCCTCCATTGTGTCTAACAAATAATGTGCAAGTCTAATCACATTTAAATTGCATACAGATAAATCTTAGAAGGCTGCACAATTGCCTACTAGAATAGTAGAATTTGATTAAGCGCTCACCGACTAAAGAGATCACCACTGTGACTGGGCTGGGTTGTCTAAAGGGCCATGGGAACCAGACTACTGTAATGGAATTGCTCACAGTCAGTGCAGTCAGACCATTTGATTGCAGACTAAATTAACCCATTATTTATGCCCCTCTCGCTCTCCTTCTCTTATCTCTGGGTACCTCCATCCTTGTGTGGATGGCATTAATGTTCTGGCCCGAGGATAAGTGTTTCCAAGCTACACTGTTTTGTAGTGATGGAGCCACCGAGGAATTTCAGGGACAATACTCGACTCTTCTCCTTCCCTCTTTACGTATGCACAGTTTTGCACAAATACAGCACATACAGTGCATCGCTTTAAATATCAGCTGGCTAAGGAGAATTAAACCTCCTCCTTCCCTGAAAGAATTCAAATACATCTCAAAGTCACATTATAAATGCTCAATTCCTTGGAAATGTTATTTAAGGCACACCCTCACAAGAAAAAAAAAAATACAGCAAAAGAAAAAAAGAGTAATAGCCAGCAGCAATTACTACACATTTTGGATTTATTTATCCTAACAACATGAAGTGGTATATGAATGATTTTATCAGGTTAAAGTACTGTAGCTGCTATTGAGTTTAGGATAATGTTGGCTGCTCTGTGCTGGGTTTGGGAAACTTCACACAGCACCCACAGGCATCCTTAGCTGAGATTGTGTGTTAGCTACATCTGCCAAACACATCATGTTGTTGTCATCTATAAAGCCTCGCTATTTTAAATGCTTAAAGTGAGATCTTATTATTTGAAAATGTGAACAAATTTACTGTAGACAGCAAAATACTGTCATATAATAAACTAATCCAAAACAGACCAAGGTCATGCACATGTGGTAAAGTAGGCAAACAAGTCCAGGTGGAGTCCGCTGACAAGAGAGTTGAACAGACACCAAGAAGAAAAGAACAAAGCAAGCAATGAACCCTAAGATAGCATAAGAAAATATATATAACATCACATTGGGCACCAATCAATCAATCTATAATAATTAAAGGGACCAGCCCCTAATTCGTTTCAAGTGTCCTACCAGTCGACAAATCTGGACTGAAAGACAACACAGAGGCACTAATCATGGCAACACACCAACAAGCTCTAAGTACAAGATCCATAGAGGCTGGGGTCTACCACACCAGGCAAGACCCCAGGTTCAGGCTGTGTAAAGATGTCCCAGATACAATCCAGCACATAACAGCAGGATGCAAGATGCTAGTAGGCAGGGCATACATGGAACGCCATAACCAAGTGGCCGGCATAGCATACAGAAACATCTGTGCTGAGTATGGCCTGGAAGTGCCGAGGTCAAGATGGGAGACGCCACCTAGGGTTGTGGAGAATAACCAAGCTAAGATCCTGTGGGACTTCCAGATACAGATGGACAAAATGATGGTGGCTAACCAACCGGACATAGTGGTGGTAGACAAACGGAAGAAGACGGCTGTAGTGATAGATGTAGCAATACCGACTGACAGCAACATCAGGAAGAAGGAACACGAGAAGCTTGAGAAGGGCTCAGAGAAGAGCTTGAGAAGAATGGAGGGTGACGGTAAGAGTTGTCCCAGTGGTACGCTTAGAATTATATAATGCACATTGCCATACATAAAGTTGTTTGACAGATAATCTATAAAAATATCAAATCTATAAAAAGCAGTGGATGACTAAAGGTCTACACAGTGCATCTAAAAAGAAAAACATACTTTAACATACTTACTTTTAACATACATACTTTAACTTTTTCCAACAGAGTGCCACCTCTGTTGGGAGCACTTGCACACTCTTCTTTAACTCCCATGTGAATGGTTGCAAACTATGATGTTTTCTTAACCCTTACCAAGTAAACAGAGTCATCCAACCAATGAGTGAAACTGAAATCCATTTTAAATGACACCACTGAATGAAAACACATTGCAGTTCATGTCTAAGTAACCGTAAGCTTGTTTAGTCTGTCACAGCTGCTTGTTGCAGTTTCCTACTAGAAATTACAGAGTTTGTTGTATTCAGAGCTATATAAACTATAGCATTGAGAAACTATGAACAGTGAATGTGGGTGGAGCTGTGGAGACGTATCACACAGACTATTACTGACGAAGCACATTAGGAGAGTTAAAGTCCTGCTCTGTTAAAGTCTGACAGATTAATGCTAATTAACCACTTTTCAAAATGGCCTTAGGGAGTCTCGATGTTGAATATGCTCAATGATCCCAAAGCTGCCATTAACGCAGTTTATTGCCATTAAGAGTCAGTGGGTGTCAGCGATGCTTACAGTTATTAATGGTTAACCACTGCAGTTTTCATTTTCTGAATAATAGTTATTGCATTTTAAAATTGCAGGAAATACTTAAGCATTATGAACCTTAATTGCAATAAAAGAAAATTATTTGATTATAAGCAAATGAGCACTTAGAAACAATGAAGAGCTGTTTGCATGTGTTTGCTTGTGTCTTTGTTTGTGGGGAACTGGAGACAGGGAGCATTGCAAGAGGATATTCTCAGGATCATCAGCATTATTTTCATCATTATCGTCATCATCGTTTAACTTTCCCCAGATAATAAACTGATCCTCTGTGAAATGGAACAATGAAATTATATGCCCTATGTCGGAAAAATCGGTTTCTTCAAATAGGTTCATTTTCCCTCCTGTTGGCATTGTGTAATCAGCATAACTTCCTGTTTTAATCAGTTTCGGAAAATTCCAACTATATCTATCCAGAGCAGCATTTAGATGATAAAGTATCCATTTAAGTATCCATTTAAAAGTATTTTAAGTAGGTTATAAGTAAATGTTTTGTGCAGATGTGTAGTTGAGTCTTGTCCTGTCGAGGTGGCTCTCCCATGTTGTGCCACGCATTTATGGTGTGTGTGTGCAGCTGACTTGCACAGTATATGTATATTATGGATTACAAGGAAAATCACGATGGGTTTCATTTAACAATAATTCCCCAAACAGTCGTTTTACTTCTCTGCTGTTGCGTCTCAACTTCAGTCCTCCCTGTTGTTTTCTCAGTCACAGCAGGGCTCAGGATACCTTCTTCCTTTTGTTCTGCTACACTGCTCACAGTGCTTTTTATTTATTTATTTTCTAACTCCCCAACTGCAATGTGTATCTTCCCCGATCAGCAGAATAACTCAAGCAAAAACTCAAAGTTTGTGCAGATGGGCTAGTAAATAAAGTTTCATCTTTCAAAGTGACAGACAATCTTTGAGGAGTACAAGTTTAGTTTATTTTTATTTGTGTGAGTAAGAAAGCACAAAAATATACTTTTTTTGCCCACATTAAAAAAAGGTTATGCATACAAAGCAATATAACAAAGCTAAACAAAACTGAACTTCAATGTCTTAGGAATAAAGTTCAAAAGATGTAAGACCTGAAACTTTAACTAAAAAGAAAAGTACTGTAAGTGGTAGAAAAGACCATGTATTTTTATTATTATTAGTGATGGAAGGTTAGTTGCTCTTTATTTATTTCATATGAGTTTTTATATAATATATTATGCTGCTTTAATAAGATCAAAGCCGTAGCTGTGTAAGGGTTGCACTCTGTATACCATCTCTATTCGAGCTCTTGCATCTTTTCTTGCCCTTTCTGCTTGACAGTTTTAGTTCCCAGAAATCCTCTTCTTGAGAAAACACCCATTTCCTTGAACTTCCTTGTGGTTTGTATATTTCTATATTTCACCTAAAGCTGACGTCAAAATAGTTCACAGCTGTGACAGTTCGACTCTTCGGCTTGGACACTGTGAGGCATGTGGGAGTATTGTTGTGATGAGAACTAGACACCAGGGGAGAAAGAAGGCAGGGAGTTATCTTTGGAAAGCAGGTAGCAATAATTCAGTCCTGGCGAAAGGAAATAGTGCAGTTCACACCTCACTGCAGACTGAGTGGTATCAGGTGAGCTGTCCGAGTAGTGTGGAGTGAAAACAAGAGCGCAGGATAATGTCCGGCAGCTGATCAAACATGTCCAACAAGAGGAGAAGAGGGTGGGGTGTAATCAGTTTCTGTCATGCTCAGGTGTGACTCTGCCAATCTTGCTCTTCAACACATGTCGTCGACTCACCATCTGGGTCCCTCGGACTTGAATAACATTAATAGCAACAGTTTATTTGTAGAGCAGAGTCTTACTTTATAATGTGGTTTCAAAGTGTGGCAGCTTTTACCTATAGACATTTTACACATGTAAACAGTCCTAGTTAAAGACTGGAAATTAATAGAGAACTACAGTCACCTTAAAACTGAACTTTTCATTTAGATATCTATAAATCTGTAAGTGAGCATAAGACAGTGACTGTCATGGTGCTGGATCGGTGACCCAGCGTTTTGTGTTTATCATTATTATTATCTTATGTTCTAGTTTATTCTGATTATGTATTCTAAGTATAAGATTATGTATAAGATTTGCTAGTTGTTAGGTTTTGGTTCTGGATTCCCTCTGTCCAATTCTGTCAGGTCTCTGTGTTAAGCCTGTGTTTCTTAGTCTATGTCTGGGCATGTGTGTTGAGTTCCTGTTTTACTTTGAAGATCTGTGTCTCATGTCAGTGTTTCTAGTTTTGCTTCCCTTGTCTTGTTAGCTTTGATTTCTCCCAGCTGTGTTTCCCTCCTGTCGCTCATTCCCTCAGTGTATTTAAGCCCTGTGTTTTCCTTGCTCTGGGTTGTGTTGTTATGCTGTGTGTCTGTCTGTCTTGTGCTCCTGTTAGTGTGAGTTTCTTAGTTTCCAGGCTCCTGCTTCCAGTTTAGTTTCTAGTTTTCCATTTGAGATTTTGGTTTGTTTTTATGTTAAGTGTTTCTCCTATGAAGAGTTTTGTCCCAGCAATAAAGCTGCGCTTTAAGTTCAACCTTCCGTCTATGAGTCCTGCATTTGGGTCCAATCCTGCCTGCCACACAGCTGAACCATGACAGTGACCTCTTCATGTTGACAAAGCAGATCAAATGCCAGGTTACAATCTCATATAGAAGTACCATAAAACATGTTTGCCATACTTTCTGCTGTAGAACAAATTCTGGTTTTAGCTTTAGAACCAAGTCTTAATCCTCCCATGGGCCTTTGCAGGGTTTAAAAATGAAAGTACTGGCCAAAAGGTCCTTAATTATCTAAAACCATTTAGACCATTTAGGCTATTTATAATTACTTTTGTTTTGTATTTAACAAATGATGTTATGTTATGTATAAATAGACTTTGATAATAAATAAAACATAAACAGCCTAATAACCAATTTAGATAGATAGATAGATAGATAGATAGATAGATAGATAGATAGATAGATAGATGTAAATATTATATGTGTATACACGGTCTTTGTATTATCTATTGTTCTGCTGTATTTATCCATATTGTCCTTTTTCATATGCCTCCTCCATCTTAGTTTACGTCCACTTTTATTTTGAAGGTCAGCTAATCATGTGGGCTTCTCTGTTTTCACCTACCTCCTTTGTTCTTTGCCTGCCCTCATTATTAAGCATCTGATTGAGCTTACCTGTTGCTTATTACCCTTTTGTCCTTGCATATGTTTAAGCTATCTTTGCCCTCACTTTTTCTCAGGTCACTGTAGTTGTACACCTTTCTTTCTTTGTTGTTCGATAGACATTGCTGTCTCCTTTTAACTCACTGCGGGTCTTACCCAGTTTTCTGTCTCCGTCTATGTCTTTTTCCATCAGTATGATAACCTCATAATATGAATGGGTTGAAGAAAAGAAATAACATTATGTAGGGAAATGGAAATTGTGCACAGTATTTCATACATGCTGTCACATGTACATGCTGCTTGAAGACATCTGGAGTTCAGATCACAGCAGCTAAAAGCACTCCAACCACACCCATTTTCAAAGGTTGATTGTTTATACTCCTGTATATGACAAATTTTAAAGGAATGGATGTCAAGAGCTCCTTCTGGGCTTAATTTTTTTTTATCTCAAATATGCACCTTTAAAAAGACTGCATAATAATATATAATGACTGTATACTTAAAACTTTGTGGGTCACAACCGGTGAGATAACGAAAACAACTTACACATACGCAGACGAGCACACGCATCCAAACACAATACCATGCAGGCTGGTAATCAGATCAATATATTAGTCTTTATTTCTGTGTCATTAGTATCCCATATGAATGGGCTGAATAAAAAGACTCGCACCCCCATCATCATTGTTATAATAAAAACTATGAATGCATGAAATCCAAACATCATTAAACAGTTACAGCCTCAGTCAAAGCTTTTTGGCTGTGCCGTTCACCAGCGGGAGACTTTTAATGGAGAAAGGATGTTTACAATTGTGTCTCAAATGACTACACTCAGTTTTCAAATTGCTCTTTTTATATCCTGATTAGACTAACCACATGTTTCTCACAGTATGTCAAACATCACAAACACACACACACACACACACACGCACACACGCACACACGCACACACACACACACACACACACACACACACACACATCAAACACAATTCAACATAATGCAGTGCTAAATAAAACACACACATACAGCAAACAAAACGCACAAAAATACCTGCTAAAAACACTAAAGGTGAAGCAGGGTTCAAAAGGGCACCTAGATTTATGTTTTGATACCATAAAAAGTAGAATAGAAAAATACTCCCAGACTTCTATTTTGCCATCTTGACTACTTAAGTTCCTCGGACTTGAGCAAGCTTCACACTTTTGCCTCATTTAGTCTGTAAATGTGGTTTGGCAGCTTTCTTGAACCAACAAGAACTATAACTGCTAGTAATGCAAAACAATGTGCACCTGTAAGTGTAAGTGCTCCAGGAGCTATTCAGAATAGTGGCTCCTGAGTGTGGTTGTATCGCTGATGAATACATGAAACAAGCTGTGACACCAGGGTCATGAAGTTAAATTTTTTATCACTGACCTGTCTTGATGCAGTATCAATAAGTAGCAGAAACATCTTAAGCATATTCTAAGTTGTACCAGTCACAAAGCTGTCCAAACAGTTTCTTTAAATTACATAAAATGACTTTGAGCTTCTGATTTACACCACTGTGTACTATAAGTGTCCGGAACCACTACTGTCTTTATATTTTGCTTCCAAGGAGACTGACTTTTTTGCAGTATTTTAAAATAGTCTTGAGCAATAGCTCTCCAGGCTTTGTGAAGGTCTTTCAAAGTTTTCCTTTAGACATTGGCTACTCTTTCACTTATTTTCAATCCAGGTCAAATCCTAGAGCCCTGAGCTTTTTAAGAGGAATGATTTTTTGTTAGTTAAGCCACTTAACATCGACAGCTGAATCATGCAAGCATGTTGTGTCACCACATAACAGCTGACTTAGCAAAGAACCAACCAGTAGCAGTCCTAAAAAGCTATCTGGAGCAGATGAACGGTGTCTGAAAATCATGTCCTTACAGTGCAGGAGAAAATCCAGCAAAGGCCCTTCAGTTGGTCAACTCTTGAATGACAGCTCATTAGAAATGGTCACAGTATAACTGTGGCTGTCAAGAAGTGAATCTTAAGTAAGAGAAACAGAGGGAAAAGTCAGAGGTATGCCAAATGGTTCAAAGATCACTGACATATGTTAATGACTGGTTTCATTTTATGAAAGCAAGACCAGGTCTTAGATCTAATCCAGGGAACATCCTTGCTTGTTTAGAAATCATTTCAGAAGTATTGTTTGCAAGCATAGCCTTTAGCTGAAGCATATAGGGTTTCAACCAAAATAAAAACCTTTTGTTTGTGTTTGGGTGCATGTTGAAAGTTTAAACCTGAATTGCCTGCTTATCGGCTACAGAGTAAACTGTGATTTGGCCATGAGTGTGAATGAATGTTAATTTGTCTGTTAATTATATTCTAATTTTGAGAAGCTTGATTACAACATCCATCTTCCATCCATCCATTTTCTTCCTCTCATCGGGTGCTGGGTCGCAGGGGCAGCAGCCTAAGCAGAGAAGGCCAGGCCTCACTTCCACCTCCTCCAGCTTGTCCAGGTAAACACCAATGCATTCTCAGACCAGCCGAGAGATATAATCTCTCCAGCGTGTCCTGGGTCTGCTCCAGGCCCTCTTCCTGGTGGGATATGTCCAGGAGGCGCTCAGGAATCATCCGTATCAGATCCCTGAATCCCCTCAGCTGGCTCCTTCAATGTGGAAGAGTAGCGGCTCTACTCTGAGCCCCTCCCGGATGACCGAACTTAACTTTAGATTCGGATCTGGGAGGCTGTTTCTCCTAATTACAGCCCTCCAGGTCTCACTGTCTTTCCCCAGATGAGCATTGAAATCTCCCAGTAAGACGACAGAGTCCCCAGGTTGGACACCCTCAAGCACCCCAACTAGGGACCCCAAAGGGCCAGGTACTCAGAATATTCAGTGCATAAGTGACAACACCTAATTCCCAACCCGAAAGCACAGGGAACAAACCCTCTCGTCCACCAGGAAAAACTCCAACATACAGGCAGCAAGCCGAGGGGATACTAAGATACTCACCCCAGCCTGCTGTTTCTCACCAAGGGCAACTCCAGACTGAGACACAGTCTAGCCCTTCCAGGAGACTGGTTCCAGAACCTAAGCCATGCTTTGAGGTGAACCTGACTCATTCTAGCCCTTACCTCTCAACCTCACTCACTAGCTCAGGCTCCTCCCCACCAGACAGGTGGCATTCTGTGCCCCAATTGTTTATCCTAGTAGCTGGGGACTGGTCCGCCAGGGTCTCTGCTCCTGGCTGCCACCCAGAACACCACACCCAACCCCTACAGGGCCTACTGCGGGTGGTGGGCCTAAAGAAGGGTGGTCCCATTGTCCTTTATTTGGGCAGTGCCCGACTGGGCCCCATGGACACCAGGCGCTTGCACTCGGGGACCCTCACTGGGTATGGCTCCAGGGCAGAGCCCTGATAACCCTACCCTGGGCAGGGATCAATTGTTCCTTAGATTTTTTACTCATAGGGGGTTTTCCCAGCTAAATTTAATCTTCATGTCACTTCCACTTTCCCATGCCCTCAGGCTGTTTGTGACATCACTAGTCTAGTCCAATCATCTTTCTCCCAGCCTTCTTCAGGCTAATCAGCATTCTCGCTGCGTATTTTAAATCTCACCGTGCATCTGTCATATGACCAATCATCTGTACTATGATTGGGCACATTGTTTAGCAAGGGATGGCTGCTGCCTTGGGGAATGTCATTGCAATCCCTGCAAGCAGAAATGTTTATGAGGGTCTCTCACCTACCAAAGTAGCATCCAGGTTTCCTACTAAAACACCAAATTATTATGAGAAGTTCAACAGATAATGTTGCAGCTCATCTTTGCATGTAAATATTCCAAATATAAGATTTGACACCTGAATTACTAGAAATAGGTTTGCCAGTTACCTGCAGAAATTATAAAAATACAAATGAAACATCTATTTAATTTTTACTAATAGTTTTTTATTAATAGCATATCATAATCTCATGTAGCTGGCATGAAGTTTCCTCATTGAGTCTTGATATTAAAATCATTTGCTGTATGCGCACATGAATTATGTGCATGTCGTATACAGCACACTTACATTTATGAAGGCAGATGTTTGTAAATTACCATCTCCAACTGCTGAAATGTAACATTTGCCCACATCAGAAGAGCCTTGTTATGACCTTTATGTTTTCCATGAATATCTGTAAAGCTACTCAGGATTGTTCATCTGCATGTCATTATGAAAAGGTCAAACTTCTGTGCTTTTTCCAATCCTACACTATAGACCTTTGAGAACCCGCTTCCTACTTTAAGAGTTCAAAGCATGCTCAAGCACTATTTTCTCTAGTCTGTTTTCCCTTATGTGGGCCTGTGCTAACAGTACTGGTCGTGCCATGGCACCAGCATTATCCCTGACAAGATGATTGCCCTGCTAGCTAACGGCTCTCCCCATTACAAGTTTTTACTCTGTTTTCATTCAGCTCCATGCATGCTATTTGGAATTGAGGGTATGTGAAGGTGAAAAAGGTTCTGCTACGATATAATTAATGTTTTTGCCTTGCTGTGGTTGTGAGTGTGAGGGGCTGTGTGTGGTGCCCATTAAACTCAACAGGGACCTGGACAGTAATGAAAACAGCAGCAGAAGAGTGAGAGCAGAATGATTAGTAGAGAGTTGCTGGGCTTCTTCCTGTTGCTCCAAATTGCAAATAGCATAATTGTAAAGTAGCTTTTACCCAAGCTTTTAATTATTTGCAATAACATATGAAAGTGCATTTGATAGTCTATAATGGACAAAAGTCTGTATAATTAAGACTGTATAATTACACACTTTGATATATAAAATAAAAGGGTAGCCTTAGACGCATGATTCAAATTCAACATCTTCGCCATTTATATGAATTAAAAGCTTATAGTAATTCACTGAGAGAAGTGTTTTCTTACAATGATGGACAAGAAGATGAAAACCCCTGTAAAATATAGCTATGGCAAACATGAAGCAACTACGGCGTGTTAGCAGGATTTATGGTGCTCGCCTTAAAAGATGGAAACAGTCACTGTGACATCACGTGTGGGCTTTTGAATTCTGGATTTTGAAGCCTCAATTTTGACAATTTTTTTGCTTGCCAGAATAGACCGTTTAAGTATCATAGACACTAGACTGCGAACAAGGTTGTAGAGACTGGTCTGGGATCATTTGACAGAGTGGTTTTGCCAACCAGTTGGCAAAATTGTGATTACTAATATTCAATTATTCAATCATTCAATCAATATTAATCACCAAATTGTTGAAAAGCATAGCAGTGATGCTCTGTGGTGGAGTTACTTACAGTCACATGACTGGCTGCCCTCATCTGCAGCAGCGCAGCAGCAAACATAACGAGTGATTGAGATGCTTACATGCACTGGACACTTCCTTCTGTGTGATGAGGAGCAGTTGTGATGGGTTTATTTACTTGTCAGGCTTTTCTAAATGCAGTAGTTTTTTGAAAGACCTGCTAAGTTGTGTTTAATGGGAGTTGTCGTATCTTTTGTATCATTACATGTGGTGGACAGCATACATACAGTGGCTTGCAAAAGTATTCGGCCCCCTTGAACTTTTCCACATTTTGTCACATTACAGCCACAAACATGAATCAATGTTATTGGAATTCCACGTGAAAGACCAATACAAAGTGGTGTACACGTGAGAAGTGGAACAAAAATCATACATGATTCCAAACATTTTTTACAAATAAATAACTGAAAAGTGGGGTGTGCGTAATTATTCAGCCCCCTGAGTCAATACTTTGTAGAACCACCTTTTGCTGCAATTACAGCTGCCAGTCTTTTAGGGTATGTCTCTACCAGCTTTGCACATCTACAGACTGAAATTCTTGCCCATT
>VOQK01013735.1:56889-72896 GCA_015052645.1 Benitochromis conjunctus
TCATGAAAAAAAACCCCATCCCCATTAGAAATATGGGGGTGAAGAAAGGTTGAAAATAGCTGACATACTTTTGAGGAAGTCTCTCAGTTGGCACTCAATTGTGTTGCTCCATCTGGTGTTTTGTTGAAGCTACTGCTGCACAGTCTTGTGAGAATATAATACAAAATGTCAGCTTGTAATAGGTGCGCTCTTCGGGAGGCAGTTTGGACTTATAGCTCCCTCTACTGTTCATAACTTTTATCACAATTAAAGTAGGAGGTCGGGACAAAGAGAGAAGGAATGGAGAATATTTGATGCAATTTTCAATTGTCCAGTTTTCTGTTTTTAACCTGACAGGAGTATGGTCCTCTGCTGCTGTAAAACCACACACTTCTGCATAACCTGGTATAAGGAATGGTTCTTTGACTAACTTTTTTTTCCCCTATCAGCTTGAAACAGCAGTTTTCCTCTGACCTGTCACACCAAAAAAGTATGTTCAATTTTCTGAAATACTCACTTAAGTGACTTCTTGACCCCATTCTGTTGCCATCTTTTTGAGTCATATAATAAATTGAGTTGCTGTCATGTGATTGCACTAATGAGCATTTGTAGAGCTATGAAGTCTCAGGTGAGTATATATATTGTATATGACAAGTTGAACAAGTCCTACTATTCTACTGTATTGACAAAATAAAATACCAGTGCATTTCTTTGCATTTGACCCTATTTTTAGTGCATTTAAGCTGGCGTGACTCAGATCAATGTGTTCTCTGTGGTACTCTTTACTGTACAGCACTGTGATAATGTAATGGGTGGGACCAATGGGTGGGCACTGTACTGACAGGGAGCTCCATCAACATGTGTGTTGTCAGGAAAAACAGGCTTAACCGCACCTACTGAATAATCAAAATGCAGCATGTACTGAATATGATAGCCAGTCTCCCAGCAGCCTACAGTAACAGCAGAAAAGAGGTTTTATTGTTTGTTTTGTTTTTGTAAATGTTGGTCCTCGTGTATCAGAGATTGTGAGACCTCACAATTCTAATAATAATTTGATATTGTTTGATTAGCATCAAAACTCCAGCTAAAATATCACTAGGGTGTAACTCTTAGGCGCTGTCTGTGTTATACCGCACCCACAGCAAGTTTAAGGTTATACAGCAGCTTAATAGCAGTCTTTTCACCAAAGTATTTCAAAGAGGAAGAAACTAAACTGCACAAAGACATACACTTGTGGTCAGAAATTCAAATGCAGTCATCACGCACATGAATGTCATGATAGTGTGGGGGTTTTCCTGGGTGTGTAGCATACATCTTTAATGACTTTATTGACTCTAACTATGTTGCTTGTTTGTTTTTACCCCTCAAATGTAAAAGGCTGACAGTCTATTGTCATCCCCCTGGTGGGCGCTTGGGCGATCGGCATTGACATCAAATCTCAGTGACCTCAACATCAGAGGTCAAGTTTTCTAAAACTCCTGTGAATGCGATAGCTTCAAAACAAGGCACCTTAGCATTTTAAATCTGATACCAGAACTAGCAGTCGCCAGTATTTTATAATTCTTGTACCGTGCAGGTCTACTTCCAGCCACCTTATCACAATCTACAGAGTCGATCCTCTTCAAAAGCAAATGCAAATTCTCTTACACCTCTCTGTGTTGTGATCTATTCTTTTATATTGCATTTTATATTTGTTTATATTGTGAATATCCCAACCCTGGATATATCCGACCTGTGTGTGTTTGTGTGTGTGTGTGTGTGTTATAGTGGCAGGCTACAACGATACAAATATATTGGAAGCTGCACTGCTGGATGGGGACAGCTTCATTGAAGGCACACCAGCTCCTGCATCTCAGCCTTGTTGGCAGCTTCATAAGGGAAACGGTGATGGCAGACCCTAATCCAGTGACTGCCACGAAGGTTGTTTCTTTTCCTCTTGTTTTCAGTGCATTCTTGTATTAGCGGTGACTATGTGTTGTGCTTATTCAAGTGCATCTTCAGTGAGGAGGTGGAATAAGTGGATAGTATTTTTGTCTTGGCTCACCATGATAACTAATTTCACACCACCTGGAGTCAGGACTGTCTAAGGCGTTGCGTTTAGGTCTTGCGGGAAACAGTTCAAATAATGATGGGGAGCTGTGTGCAGTCTCATTCCAACAAGATCCACTAAAGGTTTGGGAAAATGTTCTGGTTTCTTACATCATACCTGTGGGATGTTCATGAAAGCTTGAACATATATGAAAAACAGAGCGCTCTCAGTTGTGTGTCTGTTATCCCTGCTCCTTGGTGTACAACCAGAGATGTAGCAGAGCACATCGGGAATGCATGTGTGTGCATGCTTGAGTTGTTATTTGTTTCTAAGGCTATTTTACCTCAAGTTTAAATGCATCATTCAGATTTAGTTCACTTTAGTGTTCATTGGGTTTGTTAAACTCATAGCCGAACTCTGAACATCACGCTGCTGGGATAAAAACTACTGTTTGTTGAATTGTTGCTGCATAAATTATGATCTGTATTAACTGATTAAAGTGTGCTCAAGCTTCTCTGTAATCAGTGTTCACTGGCTGAGCTAAAGCACTGCGTTCACTGCATTCTCCCAAGGAGGCGTGGGTTAAAATCCTGCTCCTGACAAGAAGTCTTTCAAATGATGGTATTGGTATTATCCAGGATGTTATATATGCATATATCTATAATGAAGATATATACATATATCTATAATGAAGATATATACATATATCTTCATTCACCACTATGTATTTCAGAAATGTTCCTTCAGTGGTGCTAGTTTCAGTCATTATGCAAATGTACTGTTTGTAAGGTTGGAAACCTGCAGTCAGCTGAGACTGAAGAAGTCACTTGGATGAGTGACGAAACGTTTCGCCCACTGAGAACGCTACGTCAAGATGAACACAATCAACTTTTTGGGATTTACTTACCTGGATGATTGAGCATGCATCAAAACAAAGTGCCAATTATTACAAATTAGACCTGATACAACATCAGCATCTTCATTCAAACAGTGTCATGCAAGAAACTTGTTGTCAGAAGTGGGATTTGAACCCACGCCTCCAGGGGAGACTGCGACCTGAACGCAGCGCCTTAGACCGCTCGGCCATCCTGACACAGCTCCAGGCGTTGTTTGGTGAAGTTAAAAATTCAGGACAGCCATCTTAAATGGCCTATGCCAACTTAAATGTTCGGATCATGCTGTTGTTGCAGAGGCTACAGTGTTGATAATATCTGTGGTGGTTAACAAGAGGACAAGTTCATCTTACAGCAGACAGCAGAGAGAAAAATTACACTTGACTCACAAAGTCAGTGCTCACCGACTTTAGAACTCTGATCCCTGGACTCAGAATCCAAAGTGCTAACCATGACATCAGTAGGAGTTAGCATTTATTCTAACTTGTCCCTGGGGAAAGATTTCCTCCATTCTTTAATAGATGTTACAGATTTACAGCACTGTGGGAAATAGCGTGACGTGGTGTATTGGAATGGCCAGCAGGAGTATTATGGGTGGAAGATGTAATTGCAGAGCAGTAGGTTTGTGAGTGTTGTGATATGATGGTGTAAGTAGTGTAAAAAGACTGGGTCTCGCTGTGTTGCTCAGGCTGCACTGCAACATCTATCCAAAGCTCAATCCCACTTATGAGCAACTAGGGGATTTGACCTGCTCCATCTCCAACCTGGGCCAGTGCACCCCTCTTTAGACAACCTGGTGGTCTCAGGCTCCCCCAGGAGCATCATATCGATATCAAACTTAGTGCAGACACCTGATCGACATAGTCCGCTGCAGCTCAGAGGCTCTGAACTCAAACAATCCTCCAGCCTCCTGCTAGCTTGAATTACAGGCCCGCACCGCCGCACCTGGAAGAAACAGCTTCACTTACAGAGCTTTTAACTTTCACCGTCATGTGACGTCATCACATCTGACTAGTGCCCATCATCAGTCAAGATGTAATGCAGTAAAAAGCTGGTCACTTCAAAAGAAAGGAAGTCAGCACTGATTTGATGGACTAATGCACAGTTTTTATGTTCCCGTTAATGCTAAAGGAAATGTGGAGCCGAGCGTTATCAACTTTTAAGCACTTATACACCTCTGCACTCAGCTCTCCTCCACACAGTCTCATTTATAAAGTGCTTCACAATCCCAAACATTACAACTAACAGCTGGATTTTGCTATTTCAATGCAGCTAGCCAGACAATGAAAAACCACTAAAATAAAACTCATTGCAGCAGCCAGGGGGCAGCACAAAAGTGAAACAGTTTTAGTTGTAGTCTCCTTATAGTCTCGAGTTATTGGTTCTGTTACTACTTAGCAGCAAGCAACCAACCTGGTGAGGTCACGTTCTGCACTGACAGAAGATGGCGCTAAATATATTTAAATTTTAAGCACTTATATCTTAAATCCAGCTTCACAGACAGTGTTACATCTGTGCCAGTTTTTGAGAGCAGGGATCCATGCATATAGTGTTTCATGTCCATTTTAAAAGGGAGTACTTTTGTCCATAGTATAGCGTAGCTGCACAAGCTAATAAATGACCTGTCTTTTGAATGCAAAACACCCTCCCACAAATACAAAAGGGGTACTGCCAAAGTTTGGTTCTGTCCCTTCAGTGATGGTAGTTATGTGATTGGGGTGGCTGTAGCTCAGGTGGTAGAGCGGGTCCCCTCCTCACCGGAAGGTCGGTGGTTCAATCCCAGGCTCCTCCAGTCTACATGCCAAATATCCCTCAAATCAGTGCTGACTTCCTTTCTTTTGAAATGACCAAATATTTCCAAATATCCTTGGGCAAGATACTAACCCCATGTTTGCCTACTGGTGATGGTCAGAGGGCCCGGTGGCACCAGTGTCTGGCAGCCTCGCCTCTGTCAGTGCGCCCCAGGGCAGCTGTGGCTACAATGTAGCTTGCCATCGTGAATGACTGATTGTAGTGTAAAGTGCTTTGGGGTCCTTAGGGACTAAGTAAAGCGCTATACAAATGCAGGCCATTTACCATTGCTGCAAAATGTTAATATAACATATATTTAACATATTGTTTTAGAGGTTAATCGTAGAACCAAGCTGAAGGGGCACAGTAGTGGATTTTATTTTCTATAGATATATTTTTCCCTCGCAAGTTGCACTACAATCTCTCCAAAGGGGCTGCTGTTGGAGCCATAACAGCCAGTTTGGCCTGAGGTTCTGATGAATAACATGTGTCGCTGATTTTCTGTGTTGCCATTGACTAACTGAACAGCTGAGCGCTGATAGTAATGATGTTAGTGTCAATAAGCTCAGCCTACCGAAATCTCTATCTCCTGTGGTTGCCCTCAAAGTCTAAACTATACTCACTATAGTCGCGTTTGTTTAGCAGCTCCATTCAGTGCTCCACACCTCTGTGTTTGAGCTTTCATCCTCAGGTTATGTCACATTCCAGGCAACATGTTGGGACAGAAAGCTCACCTGAAACTAACAAGAAAGTAATTTCATGCCCTTCCTTTGGACTTAGCTGCAGATTAGCATGATTTTACTTGAGCTGAGGGACGACTTCTTCGTTTCTTCTTGGAACACTCAGCCTTGTTTTCCTCCTCTGGCATTCTACTGTAAATTTGGGATAAACAAACTCTTCCCCCCCCTTGAAGTGATGACACTGATGGAAACACATCAGGAGCTGATAAGCGTGTACTCACACCTACATCCTCCCCTCAAATCACCCATCCGCAGCTTTATTTTCACATTTCCTGCTGGGTGCTTTTTTTACCTTTTGTTGTCTTTTCTCTCGTATTCGATCCCGCAGTGCCAGTCTCAACGCCTCTCCAACCCGGTTCTCCCTCTCTTTGTCACTGGTTGTCGATCAACCAGTCAGTGACATGTGGAATTTTTCATCACCTCGCCCCGGGGGCACCATGCTGCCCGTGCCTGTGTATCGTGCTTTTATTTTTTTTCCAAGCCTGCCTTCTCTCGCTCTCTCTCTCTCTCTCTCACTCACTCATGCACACTCATTCTCTCCCCACGGTATTATTCTGAGTCAGCCAGTGGCAAGCTGTGGTTTGTTGTTTGCGGTCAACCCAGCCATATGGAGTACTAGAAGCTGTCAGTGACTGATCAGCTCTCCATGGCCTATCGTTCCTCCGGCTCTGGCTCCTACACTGTGGTTATCATCCCGCTCAAGACCAGCCTGTGCAGCGTGGACGCACTTCGCTTCTACCTATGGGTGAGGATAGAGGTGGTGTTTGTATGTGTGTGTGTCCACTTACATCATCTGTTTTGTCTCCCTGATTTTTCCGCAGTTTTATGAATGATCAGACTGTTGTATACTAAACATGCTGTTTATGGCCTCTTCTGTCTCCGGGGAAGTGTCACCAGTTTGGTACATTTGGCCAAGCTGCAGTAACCTGACTTTTCCCACTTCTCTGGAATGTAGCATCCATCATTTCAGTGTGCATTTTGACTCATTTTGGACAAGCGAGTATGCCATTTTTTTTATTTTATATAATTTTTATAAATAGACAAGTTATCTAGGCTAAAGGGCAGCATATTTCACTGGTAAGTTAAATCGCTACAAGCTACAAGGAACGAGTGCCAAAAAACAAACAACTAAAGTTCAGGGACATAATGGACATGGACCATACATGGACCAACATACATGACCATACATACATGGACTATTGTTGAAAATTAGCAACAGCTATAAACTTATGTGCGTTACATCAGTTTAATGTCTTGTACTTGAACTATGTTAAACTGCACTGTCCCTTTCAAATAAATAAATTCAAATTCAAATGTCAGAAATCTTATCTGCTGATTAGGACTGAGATTGCTAAACAATTTTTTTCATTAAACAGACTTTAAACATCTTTAAACAGACAGCAAACAAGTGTAGTCTAGCACACAAAAAAGCAGTTTTTAAATCTTTTAGGCAAATTTAAAGACTTCCAAGGCGCGCTAAAGGACAAGCAAATTTTAAATTTTTCAGTCTTCATGTCTGCATAAAGCTAATTCCATGTCACATGAGATATCCTCAGTTCATCCTTTGATTGCACTGTGAGACAAAGGCAATTTTAATAGTATGCCTAACATGCTGTCTGAGGTTTTATTATGTTTATTCTGTTTTGCGTTAAACTCAACTGGTATATACCATGCCTCTATAGCCCTGCACAACACCCTGATACAACCAAACAAACTATTTCTGCCACTGGTTCAGATTCAGCACTCTTTTAAAGCAGGCTACGTTTTGCAAAAGAGGAATTTTTGGCTTCTAAGTGCCTCCTTAGATTGCGTGGTTCAGTATTAGCAAAGTTCACTTGACAGGCTCAGGCTCAGGGCAGTCTACTCTCACTGTCAGTCGGGTTTTGCATGTGTCACGCTGTAATAACATCCAACTTTTGGCAGCTGTGTAAAAGTTTTTTGTTTTTTTTAGAAGAATATGATAGGATGTATGATTTGCAATCACTGCTTGCAAAGTACTGAAACACTGAATTAACAATTCATCCATATCTTTTTGTCTAGCAGTAATAAGGTCCGACTGTTACTGAATTCCAACACACAGCTAGACTCGCCTCACAGAACACAAGTGTGCCCTGACACACCATTGGGGAACAGATTTGTTAGTTGAAAAGACATACTTTCATATCATGAAGACGTACCACCTGGGGTGGCTCGGCTTCGTAGGTAGAGTGGTCGCCCCTTGATCGGAAGGTCGACGGTTCGAATCCACCCAACGGCTACCCTGAGGTACTTTGAGCACGGTACCGTCCCTACACACTGCTCCCTGGGCGCTGGGTTGTTAGCTGCCCACTGCTTCACTGAGTGAATGGGTTAAATGCAGAGAGCACATTTCGTTGCCTTGTACTCGTGACATGTGCAATGATGGAGCAGCTGCTCTGCTGAACAAAAAATATGTGATGACAGCATTTCCAAACTATCCTCTTATTAACATTTAAGAAAAAAAAAAGCTTTACACTTGTGAGCCAAATAATAAGTAACAAATGAAGTCAATCTCCACAAACTCATGTGTTAAAAGGTCAAAATTTAGAGATTAAAAAGCATATTTAAAACTATCCACAGAGGCCCAAACTCTATTTTGTACCAGACAAAATAGAGTTTGGGCCTCTGTGGATAGTTTTCTCCCTTCATGCCAGCACTTTTTAATAACTCTTCCGCCTGTATAATTGACTTGTTAGTCTTAGCATTAATTAGCTTGATTAATGTATTCCTGCACCCAAACAATTTGTTAATGCAGCTTTCTGACCAAGCTAGCTAGTGAGCTGATAAATTAAGGCTCCACCCTTTCTTCCATATATGGCAGCGGAGTCCAAAACCTTATGAAAACAGCAGGAGTGTATATGCTTTCTCATTTCTTTTCTTTTTTTTGAATGTACAACGGTAGTGTTTCTTTGTGATAACAGTAAGCCGACTGGATGTGGCAAACTTACAGATAATATTGAAGCTGATCTCATTTTTCTCAAGGCTCTCAGAGAGTTGAATGTTTTCATAATGTACATTTTTGGTTAACTATCATAACTGAATCATATGTGGCAAACTGATAACATAAGGTTGACAGCCATGGATTAAGAGGTCATGTTAGTAATATTCAGATTAAGAGCATTTCTCATTAAGACTTCTAGCTTTTTAAATTTGTTTTCCATTTGAACGGCAAACTCACTCACTGTGCATTTTTAAGACAAGTGGAATTTTCACGTGAATGTGATGCGCATCGTTGTATGTATAAAGTGCGTGTGTGGAGTCGTGCTGCGTTCAGTCATTTCCATCTTTGCTGTATTCCAGGTAGCGTGACTCTACAGTCATCCCAGTGACACATTCCCACATGTCAAGCTCGATCTTCACAGCTTCCTGTTGAAGGCTCAGTGTAACCAGTTTTCCGTTAGCTGTAAATCTACTGACGATCAGCAGCCGACCAACGATAAATTTAGACTGTTAACTCTAAAATAGACAATAGAGTCAGTTCATCTACTTAAACCGCATGAGTTTCTAATGTTATTCTTTTCTGCCTCACTGTCGTTGAGATTACATTGACTCTTCTGAATGTTCTGAAGTCATGAATCCCCACCGCCACATGTCATGTTCCTCTAGGGTTTTCTAACAGTGTCTTTGTTTCACCCTATTTAAACTGCCTGTGACCCCACTGGGCATAGACAAAAGAGCTAAAGGCCCCCTGCTGCTCAGTGTTGCCTGGTACACAGTGCCTCAGGGCCTCTGGTTTACATACATGAGACTGAAGGTCAAACATGTTAGCCTAGTACACAGGGACATACCAAAAGTGGTTCTATCATATAACTCAACACAAATCCAAAGTTGTCCATTTCATTTGGCTTCTTTGTGTTTCAGATTAAACGGTTGAAGGATCTGGAGAAGGAGAAGGACGCTCTGTGGTCTGGTCTGGAGATTCTGGAGAAGGCTCGGCTCTGGTATTTCCAGCGGCTGGGGGAGAACAGGGCTTGGCAGGACAGCATCGAGAGCAGAAGTGGGTTTGCCTCCAGAAATGAAGATGGAGCAGAGGTACAGAGAAGGGCCTCTTTGATTTTACTGCCACGAGGTTGCCGTGTTTTAAGAGCGATGGATGATTACAGATTACGAAAAGGCTCATAATTGTAACACTTGGTATGGTGGTATAAAAGCAACATGAATCACAACTGGCTGCCTCATTGTCGAGGATGAAGGATAGAAGTTGCATCAAGCCTTGCCATAAATTTTAGAGTGCACAGCATCCAGGTTTAGTGGTGAATATCTGAGAATATGTGCAAGAGTTCAGCTTCGTTCCTAAATGACAAACATTTCCTGTAATGACATAATTTTAAGCATCTATTTCATTTTCATCTGTTAGTGAGAGGATTTTTCACCAATGATGAAGATGAGACTTATACTTCGCATCCATTCGGGTGTTTCCAAGCCCCTAACAGCTCTGTGTGCCTGTCCCCAGGCTCGCTCCTGCCTCCTCAGGTCTCGTATCCAGCGGGTGAACGGTTCTCTGGGCTCTGTGATGAGCGAGCCCAATGCCATGACCAGCAGCAGCCCCTCTCTGCTTGAAGCAGTGGCAGACAGTGACCTCCGGTGGCACAACTCAGTACTGACTCAGGTAAAGAAACAGCCCTCAGGGAGGCAGAAGAAATAGATTTTTATGAAATATTAAAACGTCTTCTTTAACAACTTTTAATATAGTTATATGAATAGGTTTTCCATCAGCGTTTTTATAATTTGTCTGTTTCTGTAACATTGTCATTTTTCCTGTTTAACAGGCGGTGAGGAACAAGAACTGTCAAATATCCTCGTTAGAACAGGAAAAACACGCTCTCCTCAATCAACTCCACGCACTGAAGAACTGCTGACTATAAGCTTACACGTGTATTACATCCCAAACTTACATTTAACTGGATGTCATACAATTATTTGCATGTAAATATGTATTTAAATTAATAAATGACAGTAAATGATACATCATTTGTTTCTTTGCTTTGTGTGCAGTACGGTGACCCAGCCTGACTGGAAAGTTTTTGAATAACTTGACTGACGTGTTGAATGTGCTGCAGTGACTCAGTAACAGACTTGGATGTTGACATTTTGATGGGGCAGCCATCTGCTACAACCAGTAATTGATCACTTATTAAGAAGTACAGAGATTCACATTGGTGGAAAAGTGAACAAAAGAATCATCATCAGTTCACATTAAGACAAACTGTTGATAGCTACATGACTGCTGCTGCTCCTCTCTTTAGAGGGTGTCCTGTAAAGATTAACAGAAGAACTGAAGAAACAATCCTGGAAGAGTTGTAAAAAACAAAACAAAACAAAAAAAACAGAAATAAAAATATACAACACTGTTTGGAGGGGAAAAGGCACAGGACATCAGCAGCAAAGCCTCATCCCCACTGTAGAGCATGGTGGTGAGAGCATCATAGTTTTGGGCTGCTTTGCCACCTCAGGACCTGGACTGTGAGAAATCACTGAGGGGACAATGGTTTAAGTTGGTATCTTGAAGTGGTTGCTTCAAAGGTGGGGACCAGGTCACAGTGAGTTCTCTTCAGAGCAGTCAGTCTTTTATCACTCTGCTATCAGCTTGCATTCAATGAAATCAAACTGGCAATTAAATGCAATCTGTTTATGGAAATATTGTGATTAGCTGCAATTTAACATTGTAGTGTACGGGGAATCAGTTTGCATTTATAAATAATGGGGCGAATGATTGCAGTCAGTTTGGAGACATGTTGCCTCCCACCAGGCAACCTGTGCAATTGCCCTACAATCCAAAGTGGTCGGTTACAGAAGGCAAAAAAAATCAGTGCATTCACTGAGCAAACACTACAATTTTCCTAGTCACAAGATTCACTTTACACCCCTCTGCTGTAGAAGGCCGATGAGGTATTGTTGGCAGACAGGTGGCATGGACACCCAGCTTCGTGAACAAGGTAACTGAATAAGGATTAAAGATTTTCAAATCTAAACCATAGGTGCATCACCTAAAAATCTCAGAGGTGTTAAATCTCGGTGACCTTAAGGTCAAGGTTTCTGAAAATTTGGCAAATCTGATAACTCATGAGGGAAATCCTCAAGTCTTTTCAAATGTTTTGATCATTTCCTGGTGCATTTACCAGGAGGATGAGGGGTAGCACTGACGGCTCTCATTATTTTTACTCCTAGTTTTACTCAAGTGTAACTGAAACAGTACCTCCTGGTTGTCAAACACTTTCTGGCATGCTCAACTTCACAAGTCACAAAAACATTTATACTCTACAATTAGTTAACAGGACTAAAAAATGCTGACGTTCAGCAGCACTTACCCTCTTAGTAAAGCGTGCATGGTATAAATTTGAAAGTCCAGGGTGATTTCCTTCTTGAGTTATCAGATTTGCAAGATTTTAGGAAAAGTTGCCAATTTTTTTTTTTTTTTGCAACTTAATGAGATGACATCACATAGTAAAAAACAAACAAAAAAAAATCTTTCAGTCTGTTCTATAACACAGCTGTTCATTTATTAAAATATGCATTACACAGTATGGAGCTGCAAAATTATTTTAACTATCAGGGTGGGATAATACACCATAAATGCCCACCATATTACTGTGCAGCAAAAAAAAAAAGGCTTATCAGCCACATTACTGAGTTGAGGAATTAAGGGAAAGATAACGAATAAATGATAGCTTATATGAAACCCGAAAACCAGTAATATTACACGGGCCTGAGTCATGAGAAGAGAGAAAAGTGTTACAGAAATACAGTCAGATCTCAGTTTATTTTAGCAGCTCTTGTGAGAAACGAGACAAAAATGTGGCAGTTTAATTGTATTGATGGCCAAATATGTTATTATATTTTCAGAAAGTTATATTTGGCAAAAACCAGAGGTAAACATCGACAGTTTAGTGACGTAAAATAAATAAAACATCTCAACAGGCACAGTGTTGTCAATGAGGGGGTGACAGGGACTTCTCAGAGTTATACCCTCCGACATCTAAACCGCAGTCTTCACTATTGGCCGAGTCAACCAGGCTCTCTCTTCCTCTTCTGCCGTCATCCTCTTCCTCCTCCTCCTCTTCTTCCTCGTCTTCGTCGTCAGCGTCCTGCTCCTTGCGGGACCCCCTTTCCGTCTTGGGCCCTTTGCAGATCTTGAGGTGGCGCGTGAGGTGGTATTTGGTGAGGAAGGCTTTGTTGCACTTCTCGCACACAAAGTCTCGGCGGCCCTCGTGAGAGTTCATGTGCTTCTTCAGGTGGTTGGTCTTGAGGAAGTGTTTGTTGCATTTTGGGCACTGAATCCGCCGCTCGCTGTCGTTGAGAGATGAAGGAGATTTAAAAACAAGTATTAGACACTTTAGATTCTGTACAATCCATCTGTTGACTTTTAATGCAATGAAGTGACGCACTGTGTGTGAGAGAACATGTGCTGCTTCAGGTCGTGTTTCCTGATGAACGCTCGATCGCAGAGGTCACACTTGAGCTTCTCCGCACCGGTGTGAATGAGCATGTGCGACGCCACGTGGGACTTCTGGGTGAACGACTTCTCGCAGACTGTGCATCTGTAGTTCTTCTGACCTGTCAGTGCGAAAACGTGTGCGTGTGTTAACTGATCTGTGTGCCGAGCATCTGAAGTTACACTATTTTCGATGTACCTACCTGTGTGAATCTTCAGGTGCATCCTGAGGTTGCTGGGGTCGCTGAAGGCCTTGCTACAGTACTCGCACTTGTGAGGTTTCATCCCCATGTGGCCCATGAAGTGCACCTTGAGTTTAGTGGATGTAATGAACGCCCGGGTACACACGCTGCATTTGAATTTCTTTTCCCGCATGTGGCCCTGACCTTTCACCCTGGAGGTAATGTTATCAGAGTTTCTATCACTGCCGCCTCCGCTGCTGCCGCCGTTGTCAGTGTTTGTCTGACCCCCAGCGGGGTTGTGACAGGGCCACGGGGAAGAGGAGGAGCTAGAGGTTTCATTTGTCAGCTTCTCTTCCTGGTGAGAGTGTTGCTGTGGCTGCTGCTCCTGCTGTTGCTGCCGAGTTGGTGGTTGTTGTTGTTGATTGTGGTCCTGCTGTGATGGGCTGTGGCTGTGTGGAGGCTGGGGATGGCTGTGGTTACTGTTATGGCTGCCAAGATGAGACTTAAGCTCAGAGAAGGAGGAGCACTCTTTGCCACACTGGCAGATCTGACCCTCGGGTAGCTGAGGAACACCTGTGATCCAAAGAAAAGGAAGTTAGTGGGTTGAGAGTGTGGGCTAGTCAATTGCATCAAATCCTTCATCCTCCAGGAACTGCCTGGATACTCTCACCACATGAGGCCGGGGATTGTTGTTTACCAGGAGGTACCTAGGACCCACTGCAGCAGTATAGGGTCAGACAATGGGTCCAGCTGTTTACTCACACTCGTACTAAATGAGGGTTCCTTAACTTTATACAGAGGGTTAGACATATTTAGCCATGTCCGCTCACCCATCAGCCTGCAGTAGTCTCTGCTGTAATAGAAGAGCAGCTCCTGGTCCGGGTGGATCTCAGTGGTTGTGCAGAAGAAGAGTTTACCGTTGGCAGGGTACGCCACCAGATTCTGCTCTTCATGTGTCCTGGACACACAAACAAAAACGTGTTAATTTTAATTTGCACTGTGGGTAATGTAGGCAACAATGGCATATAAAAACACGAGCATTCACCTAGCTTTGCGGACAAACATCATCCAATTGCATTCGTTCTCATCTGTTGTCACAATGCAGAACTCCAGCACGTTGTTGTGGTACATCTGTGACAGAAAAACTTGTTTATCATTGTGGTTTTGTATTGAATGTGGCAACTACACTCCTAACAATGGATTGGATTCAATTTATTGTCATTGCAGATGTACAAGTACAACACAACGAAATGTAGGACAAGTGAAAAATAGAAAATACAACATCAGGAAAGATGGGCAAAAAAACAAATACTGTACGCCTACAGGACTCCAAGGACATCCCCGAAGTACACGCCTGTCTGAGTATAGTAGTTTAAAAACACCTCGGCACATAAAAGCACATATATCTGCACATTATACAACATTAACACATGACAAGCAACTGGGATGGGAGGGGATAACATATGACAACAACTGGGGGTTGGGAGGGGATAACACGGGATATCAAATGATAAATGGGCCACAAGATTAACCTTCCATATTTGAGGGGTGTCCTTTTCTGGCCAATCAGAGAGGTCCACGTTGCTACAATGTTGGCCGACCATTGGTCCAAAACAGGTCCTTGGTGGAATGACGTCCCGTGCAAAAACTCCTATGAGGGGGACCACATGCACATTTAAACATGAGCTTAGAGTAACATCTAAGGTGTGTCCTCATTGATAATCACCAAAACCATATTTAAAGGAGTTTCTTTTCTTACCAAGCGATTCGTCGACAACAGAGATACGCAGGCACAGCGGACGCGGGAGAGAGAGGCGAGCCCGACTTTGGATGGGAGCATCTGGGATGAAAGTGACTGGGCCATGCTCAGGACAGTCTGAGGTATATGAGCACTCACACAGTGTGCACCCTAAAGCAAAAATGCACATTAGCATTAAAGATTTCTCCATGAGCTATTGATTTTACTTGCATCCATATTTTCAAGGATAAGAGACTTAAAATTAGAAACTCACAGATGCTGTATGCGTTGACCATGTTCTCCTTGTTGGAAGAGGAATCCTCGAGCTGCAGCGTCGAGTTCACCAGCACCAGGTTGTTTTCCGGCCCCAGAGAAACCTCAGCAGTGATGGGGGACACGTTAACGGCCTCCAGCCCCATCCCAGAGTGTCCATGCAGAGACACGGGCTCCAGCTGGTTCTGGTTGGCCATGGAGCCGGTGAGCACCACACTTACTACGTTTGAGTTCAGCTCCCCGTTCGCATGGAGCTGCTCCCCAAGTCCTCCTGCTCCCCCTGCCCCCGAGTTGCCCACTCTCCCCCCCATGTGATCCTGTTCCATTACCACTGGCAATTCGAGCACAGGGGGTCCATGCAGAGGCATCACCCCACCAGAAGAGTCCACTCCCGTCAGGCCCTCATGAGGCTGGGGCTGCCTTCCCCCTCCGAGCTGCTGCTGGCTATCAGGCACCGGCACTACTCCGACTCCATCCATTGAGGCCAATCCCTCCCCCATTCGTTCAGGAGACATGGGACTGCTGACACGTGACTCCATGGCCAGCCCTGTAGAGTCCAGCTCATGAGCACCTGTCTGGTGAAGGTCTCCCTGACCACTGACTTGTCTGGAGTCCATGGGCACCAGGCCCTGCTCCAGCGGACCTCCGGGGCCACTGTAGGGGTCCAGACCTGAGGAATTGTTGCTTGGCACAGACAGGGTCCCATCCATGTTAAGGCTGCTGGGATGAATATACTGAGGTGGAGGACGGTCTGCCAGGTAGGACAGAATACCTGTAGACCAAAGACAGAGACAGTGTGGGATATGCAACTTAAATGAAACATTGCTCTCTCCTCCAGAAGAGTGCTTTGAGAACTCTAAACCCACCTGGCAGTATGTGTCGGAAGTAGCTGCTTTCTAGGTGGGGGTAAGGTGGAGGGGGCAAGGAGTAAT
>VOQK01013737.1:5749-16386 GCA_015052645.1 Benitochromis conjunctus
AAATGTGCTATACACTATAAATAATATAGGCCTGATGGTCAGCACAAAAAGGTTCAGATAACACACATAGCACATGTTTGAGTTATATTGTTTCATTCCCAAAAACACAATTTATTTAACGCAATCTAGTGGGCTGAACTTATAGGATAAAATGAAAATATCATTATTATAGTGCGAGGATCAATCCAATACCAATACCAGCATTAGTATCAGTACTATCAATATTTGGATCAATCCACCCACCTTCAGTGGACACAAACTTTAGTAGATGTGACATCTAGTAAACAGCAGTCTGTGTCAGCATTTCTTTCAGTAAGTCCAACTTCCGGTATCTACATGGTTGAGTTATTAACTTACAACACTGATCTCTGTGTATACTGGCTCACTGAAAAGGAAGACAATATAAAGAGTCTAAAACTGCTTTTGCAGCAGGCTATAAACATGTTTTCAATATTGTAACAGTAGGAATTTTAACATCAAGTGGACATTAAAGAACTGGTGGAGAGTCCCAGGTAATAAAACCTTATTGGGGGGGTTTCCCCTTTGGAAATTGTCCTGAGGGTCGTTTACCCACTATTAAGCATGTGAGTCATCAAATAAGCCAAGCTGTGAAAAAGGTGTGGGTCATTAACATCACCGGGGACAGGTGAAGCCTCTGGGAGATGCTGGCCCACCCCACCATCACGTGAACTGTTGAGATCACCTGAAGCGGGTGGGAGTGGGGGTTAAAATGCCTGGAAGGCATCTCAGCACTACATTGTAGATGACTGATAGGCAGGTGTGGTAAACCACTACTTATGTTCAACGATGGTCGTTCTCAGTGAAGAGATGACCTCCTTTAATCATCTCACAAACCATTTGTCTTCTTCAAAATGTAAACACTGGGTGTCCTTTCTCCTTTAAGTGCAGGGATACAGCTGAGTCTTGTCCTGTTGAGGTGGCTTTCTTATGTTGTGCCATGTGTTTGTGAAGTGGTTGTTTTCGAACTGAAGAAGCCTTTTGGGTGAGAGGAAAAACGTCTTCTCAAACCTTAAGAAGTCTAGTTGCCTTCTTTCCAAGCTCTCAAGACTGCAGTTTTTCTTGCTTCATTTCCAAAACATCACTGGACACTCTAGATAAGTTAAGAGTTAGCTACAGGCTAATTTCGATGTGTTTTCACTCTAGATGAAGCCAATCTACCGTCTGGGATATGAAGGAGAAGAAATTCCCATTGCCTAAGCAAAGTCAAATGCTAATTAGCTAGCCCTTCAGCTAAGCATGTGACAGCCTTTAGTTTCAGGGTGACGGTGGTCAGCTTTCTGGGGACATGACGACCTTGGAAGATGGAGAAAGTGCTCCAATTAGGACTCTGTGCTTATGACAAGGTTAGGAGGAAGGTGTTTGCATGTGATGCCACAATCTGTTTAGCTAGTGTGAGTTTAGTGTGAATAGATTGGCTAGTCGCGATTCAAATTAAATGGCATCAAAAGTGAGCCTGGATTTGCTTTCTAGGTGGCCGTTCTGGATAGGTAGATAGATAAATTGCATTGTGTACATCTGACTTTCAGGTTTTGCAATCATGTTTGTTTGTTTTTTAGCTAAATAGTGTCATCACATGCAATAATACTCTACACAAAACTTTAGTTCTGTGAAAAGAGAAGAGCAGAGTAGTCATGGAGGTCCAGGGAACAATCTAGCAGCAATGCTGAAAGCAACATGGATGTATATGAGAAAATGATCCTAGTGGGAAAAAAAGTTTTTAAGCCATAAAGAAATAGACTAATCGATTGAATGTCCTAAATTGCATAATCTTCTTAGCAGTGTGAGTACACAAATCAGTCTCACCAGCATGTATCCATGCTGATTAACTTTCAAGATCCATCAGCTCAGATAAGCCCCATGAAACACACCTTTCAAGCTGCCTGGTATCTGCTGCTCTTATCTTTAAGGGGACAGGTGTTAAAAACCTGCCGTCTGCATTGCTGAGTACATTTATCACAGACGCCCACACACTCCAGAGTGTTTGTTCAGAGTTCCCCGCCTGTGATAACATCATCACTCGGCAGCCACTGGAGACGAGATGTATGGATGACACAAGGAGGGAGCAATGCTTGAGATGTTGTAATTTTCATCTTTAGCCAAATCCCCCTCTTATAGGAAACTTTACTATGATGACAGCTACAGTTTTGTAAGAGATTACGAGCCTCCTGTTATAGCTCTTTTCAGTGCTAACTCTAAACTTAAGGGGAAAGGTCAGTCTTATTAGGATTTATACACAGTAAGGATGAGCACTTGCAGATGCAGACATAATCAGTTTAGCACATTCTTTGTCAGCATTACTTCTCTTCCTGTCGGCTTCCATGGAAGACACAAGATGACGAAAAATTACATCAGCTTTCATCATGACAGTTTTCCACTCTATGGTCTGTACTACCAAAAACAAAAGTAATGCATCTTAAGGTTTCCTCCAGCTTGTCCGTATAACGTGTTTAATGTGACATTTTTCTTCCACCTTCAGTTGAGCCTTGCCCCCTGCCCCTCCCACCATCAGACAGTGCTGCTAATTAAGGAGCACTTTTTAAGTGAGTTGCCTTTCAAAGTCATTTTAATTTACAAAGTCAGTAATGAGTAATCGACTGAAGAGGCAAAGAAGGAAGAAAAGTGAGCTTCTGTTCTCAGAAGAAAAATGAGCTTCATGACGCCTCCAACACACAGTGGGGACTGATTTAACAGGTTTTGTTAAGTTACAAAAATGCTCCCGCGC
Organism: Benitochromis conjunctus; assembly: GCA_015052645.1. Taxonomy (NCBI): domain Eukaryota; kingdom Metazoa; phylum Chordata; class Actinopteri; order Cichliformes; family Cichlidae; genus Benitochromis; species Benitochromis conjunctus. Next base: position 8,493 of record VOQK01013737.1, read on the forward strand.
TTTTTTGGAAGACAAAAAGAATATGTTAGGTAAAGAGGAGATGTCAGTAGCTTTGTATGTGTTTTAATAAAAGTTTCAGTTATAGGATTTCAATGCTTTAAGTCAGGAATGAAAGCTTGTGTTACTTGCGCCACAGATTGGACTTTGAGACAAACCTGGTGCTCTTCTTAAGAGTAAGTGCTTCTGACAGTTAGTGATCATCAGTGGATGAAATGAGTGAAAAGAGGAAGGTCATTAGTGTCCAAGGTGGTCATGTGGTAGTCACAAGCAGTGTTGGTCAAGTTACTTGAAAAAAGTAATCAGTTGATAATTACTGATTACTTCTCCAAGAAAGTAATCCCGTTACTTTACTGATTACTTATTTTCAAAGGTAATTAGTTACTTTATTACTTAGTTACCTTTAAAAAACATCATGCACAACTTGAATACGTAATAAAACAATAGACCTTTCAGCTCAATTCTATTTTTTCTGCATAATCCATCATATAAAATGTAATCAAATGAAAAAGTCTTTTTTTTAAATTGGTTTTATATGTTTTAATAGTTTAACATTATACAGATTACATCAAGCAAATTTTAAATTATATGCAACAGCCTTTGCCTTGAAGAAATGTGTTTAACATTTAAACCTATTTTCTGCATATTCCAGCATATAAGATAAAATAAAATAAAATAATTTTTGTGTTGACTGCGAGTAAAACACAGCAAAAAATAAATCAAATCAAAGATTCAGCAGCACTAAGTCCTGTCGCGCTTAAGTCTATTTTCACCTGTTTAGCAGGAGTGGGGCTGTCGGAGCTTTGTTCGGTGGAATTGGATGTTGTAGCCGCAGCGGACATGTCAGCGGGGTGTTTCTCTGTGAGTTTCACATTCCCGTGGCAGCGTGCTCGGTGCTTGTTCAGATTTTAAGCTAAATTTTTTCGCTGTAGAAAGAAGTTTTCTTCCCACGCAGAGTGTACAGTGGATGCTAATGTTTTTGTCACTTTTTACAGACTCAAACTCAAAGTAATGTGAGTACTTCCAAGCTTTAAATGCTGCATGGTCGTACACTCTCCCGCATTCCATATTATCCATTGTTGATCAACACGTCTGTTGTTGCTGCACGGACGTTGCACGCGCTAAATCACGGTTTAGTAACGCAGTAACGCAGTGTGCTTATGGGAAAGTAACAGTAATCTAATTACTTTTTTGCAATAGTAATACCTTACTTAACTCGTTACTTGAAAAGGGTAATCTGATTACGCGTTACTGCCCATCTCTGGTCACAAGGCAGTCATCGTTTACTTAAGGGCCCACAAAGTCTCATCTTTTCAAACTGTTATAACATCTCCCTGCGCAGAATCTGTGAGTCTCTGAGCCTCTGTACTGGCACATCATTAAAACAGTGGTAAAAGCCAACATGATCGCCTACACTCATGTCTTCAATCCAGCTACGATGGCATGAGACAACGCGCCAAGTAAAAAAATCCAGAAATGCACGAACGGCAGCCATTGTTATGATGTGACGTCGATTTGATTTCAACTTTGTCGTATGGTGCCGTTTGCCAGATAGCGTATAAAGGGGCCCTTAAACCACATCACCAGCCCCTTCATTAGGCACACTTTGCTAGTGCTGAGTGCAATCCATTTTGCCTTCACAACTCCATTAATTCTTCATGGCATAGATTCAAACACGTGCTGGAAACATTCCTCAGAGAATTTGCTACACAACCGTGGTGCAACTCGCCTTATCCACCACATCCCAAAGGTGCTCTATTGGACTTAGATCTGGTGACAATGTAGGCAATTTGAGCACAATGATCTTATTACCGTGTTCAAGAAACCAGTTTGAGGTGATTTGATGATTTGATTTGTGGTGTATTATCCTGCTGGAAGCAGCCGTTAGAAGATGGGTACAGTGTGGTCAAAGATGTGGACATGGTCAGCAACAAAGTCAGGTAGGCTGTAAGGTTTAAATAATGCTAATAATATTGAGGGACCCATAGTGTGGGAAAAAATATCCCCCACACTATTACGCCACCACCAGCCTGAACCGGCAGGATGAATCCATGCTTTCATGTTGTTTATGCCAGATTCGATCTGGATGTCTTTGCAGAAATTAAGAACCTTCCTCAGAGTTAAAACTGGTTTAACTTTGGCATAACGCCCACTCTGACTGCTTCTCTGACTGCCTCGCTGTTATTTCTCCTGATATTGCGATACAGTTTATCATCATTCCATTCATTACTTAAATGTCTTTATCATCACTTCAATTGAGCAGTTCAATTAGCTTCTGCAAATGAGTTAATGGAGGTGAAAGATCATCATGTTTGTTCACAAATTTATAATAAGGGCCGATTTAGGAAGAGCTACGATTAAGTTCAGTGTACTCGATGGAAACTGTTGTTGTTCAGAGTGAGTTTAGTGTCCCGAGGGAAGTAGAAAGAAAATAGAAAAGAATAGAAAAAGAGGAGAATATGTTTTAGTTGCTTAAATAAAAAAGGAGTTAAAACAAAAAAACAAAGATCCAAGGTGTCATTTGAATGGATACCCAACCAGATGCAGTTGAGTTAATACTTGGGGATCTCCACAGTTCACTTCTGTTGTGCAGTACACTCTTGCTGTTTTGTATCATGTTATTTCATAGATGCACACACCTTGCCCCAGTGTGTGTTTAACGAATAGGCTGAAAAGTTGCATTTTTAATGCATGTTTCCTGTTAGTGTTCATAGTGTTATTAATCACTGCACTGACTCGCTTTCCTCTAAAACTGAGTGATGCATTCACTGCCAGCTGTGCCGTTGTTTTTCTTTGTTTTGGTTCCCTCTTCATGCATTTTTGGCCCATATGTCCTCTCCGCGTCTCTCTCTGTCTCTCACACACACACACACACACACATGCATACACGATTACAAAGAGAGGAAAAAAAGACCCTACTGTGTACAGCAGAGCATTTGCTTGCTTCAGCTGTCTAACTTTGAAGATGATGTCAGAATGTGACAGTCAACGCTCTATCCACTTGTTTCATAACAGGTGTTATACATACAAAGGGAAAGTGTGTGTGTGTGTGCTTATCAGTGAGTGTGTGTCTGTGTGTGTGCATTTGCCTTTTCAGCCTGGCTGTGTTTTGGACTGCAGACCACAAACAACCCTGAGGTCTGAGGATTGTTATCTCATTGGTGCAATTATCACACTTGTAGGCAGATAGACACACAGAAACACACGCACATGCACGCCACTTTCACCCCATTACATTACACCCCACACCCACTGGACGGGTATGTATCTGAAGAGGCTGTGTGAGTGTGTTTTGGAGGAATGGAGGGTGGATGTAGGGCAGATTGCTCTGATGGCTGGGGCACCCCCGTGACAAGTGTCCTAAATCGGGGCGGTCAGGCATGATTGTGCCATTGTGAATCGACTTGTCAGGATCGCTTAGAGACAACAATAGGGTGGACAGACGAGAGGAGAGTGTGTGTGTTTTATCGCATGTTGGATTAAGGAAAAATTAAAATGTGCGTTTGTGGCCAGTTGCAGTGTTGGGAAGTGATGGCAGGAGGGGAGGGGCTGTAGTGAATGTAGCGGGTGTGCGCACGTGTGTTTGTGTGTGGGTCTGTGTGGTGGGCTCTATTGAAAGGCCCTTCCTTCTGCTCTATTTACCCAGGTGAATGGAGAAGCTGGACCACGGCTGGGCGGGAAAACATGTCATTTTGTGCCAAGCAAATGTGTGTGTGCCCCTGTGTGTGTGTGAGGAAGCAGGTGGGGTGGGGATACTTGTTACTGTAGTTAAGTAGAAGTTGTCAAGACAAAAAGTTAGCCACACCATGACCCTTACACCCTTACACCCTTACACCCTCAATCCCTAACCCAAACAGACCACTCCAAGCACACACACACACGGGGACGCACACAAAGCATTGTAAACATAGCATTTTCTACATATTTTTGGATTCATAGTGTCAGAAAATTGCTTTCAAGTTTTTAAAGCGTTTCATTTTTTTCGGTCACGCCTTACTTTGTGTGTGTTCACATGTGTCTGTGTGTGTAATGAAAAAAAAAACCTAGACAGAGCCAGTGTGAAAGCAGACAAAATGGGCTCTAAGAGGAAGTGTCTGCCCCGTGTGTGCGAGTATTTTTTTTTTTGGAGAGGGGGGGGTGTTGCTGGGAAGTCGATAACCTGCTGTCAGGCTGAGAAATTTGACCACACTCCAGCACCAGAAGCCTGTGAGGATGTCAGCATTCGTGCATCTGTGTGTCCGTGTGTATGTGTATGTGTGGTTACCTATGAAGGCCCTGTGTGATACAAAGATTCGACATCACGCTTGTCTCCAGTGTGACGGATTGTTATGAAAATTACAAAGTGAGACAGGAGCGTGGCACAGACCTGAGTATAAATGGTAGCTGTGTGTGACTCTCTGATACCAACGATTGGAAAACAACACCAAAACAGTTTGCAACTTGTGAGTGTGGCTGCTGCTGTACCACATCCCTACATATGAATAAATAGAGCTACAGTGGGTTAAATGACAAGTTGCTGCCCTTGTTAATTGACGGGGATGATGTCATTTCACTAATGCGATGAACTATTTAAATATATTAAAGTTGAAACAACCATGAACTTTGTTTTGGGGCATTTTTCCACCTTTCTCATAGTTTTAAACCAAATATTAGCGTGATTAATTAAACCAAACAAATTAGCTGATAGTGCAGTGAATCCTTAAGTGAAGTCCAATTTCAAATTGAAACTTTATGAGGCTACAGTTTCATCATTTCCGTAAATAAACTGCCCAGCTCTCTGTTGCCCTCTGTTTATTTATTTACTCGACTCTTTCAGTCTTTTATCTAATAGTCTAACGTCTGTTTTTCTCTCTTTGACCTTGTTGGCACTACTTTAGCAGTACTGACCTACTTTTTCAAATGTTTACAGTTATTGTTTTTGGCTATCTGCAGCAGGCACATTGGTCTATACATTTTTTTGCTCCTGAAAAAAAACAACAACAAACAAACAAACGGCCTAACGAATGGCAGCCAAATCTGGGAAGACAGCGACTTGCAGACGAGTCTAATCACCTCAGCAGCACTCCCCATCTCTCTCTCTCTCTCTCTGCCTCGCTCACTTTCGTACCCGAGTATCTCTTCACCCTCAGTCTCTCTTTCCACGTGGCAGCGACTATCTGCTCAATCTGTGTGTTCTGGTTGCATCTGAACATATGCATGTATGTGCATTTTGTGATTGTGAGCGCGCTCATATCATATAGCATCCATGCCTGTAAGTTATATATATTCTTATACACACATTCTCCTTAACCTTTGACCCAGCTAATGCAGGTGGTACTCCTTGGTGACCGATTAAAGTTGCACCAGTCAAGTTTTCTTTTTGAAAATTCAACATATCATTTTCAAATTAATGCTCATTGGAAATGTAATACATAAACTCCAGGGGCATTGTGAAGGTACGATACAAAATTCCAAATTTTTGGATGCGAAATTTTTGCATAACATAGGCACACAATGAAAGAGTTTTTGTGAAAAATTAAAATCTGGGAAAATTTCATGGTTTGACCCCAGAGCTGAAGCTGCATCACTGCCAGTGGGGCACATGTACGACTTTTCAGTACCGGTGCACGTTTTGAACAACAAGCGCGCTTGTTGCCAAATGCAGTGATCTGATTGGTCAGATCTGTTATATTCACAAGCGAAAAATCAGGGAAAAAAATTCCATAAATTTGTTTTGTGACATAATAATAATAATAATGCATACTTTATTGATCCCGTAGGAAATTAGTCTCTGCATTTAACCCATTCACACTCAGTGAAGCAGTGGGCAGCCACCAATCTGGCGCCCGGGGAGCAGTATGTGGGGGACGGTACAGTGCTCAAGGGTACCTCAGGGTAGCCGTTGGGTGGATTCGAACCGTCGACCTTCCGATCCAGGGGCGAGCACTCTACCTACTGAGCCACCCCGCCCAGTTTGAACTGTTTCATTTAGAATAGGTGAGTCCAAAAATATTTCCTCTTCCGTTTTTTTTTTTTAAACCAATAAAGCGACATTCATACAGTGGCGATTTGTCATGTCCTGGAGCGTAGCCTCCATTATTGTTTAGGCTGCCACAAACAGAACAGTAATTTCCAAATTGAACATCATGTTGTATCTAACAGATTGTGAAACTAACAACTGAGACTGCACACTCATCAGGAAAGTGTTTACTGAGGTCATAAATCAAGTTATAAGTGGGGTCATTTTCCCATCAATCACACTTCTTTAACAAACAGACGAGTCGCCCACCTCAGGCCAGTAGGAGGAATGCGAGTTTAAGGCACGCTAGCTTCCCTTTTCAGGCCCAGAGGCTGCGTCCACATTTTACATACAGTCTGTGCATATCCCCTGCATATTTGTGAAAAAATTATCTGAGTAAAATGAAGTTATTAATTCATTTATGCATATACACATGGATTGTTTTAATATTTTTTACGCCGTATGCATGCTAGTAAATTGTCGAATCTCTGCTGACCTTCTCCACACAAATAACCAGTAAATAACCTGCTTTAGAGGCCTTTTTCACAAACTATATTGTGACATTTTACATACAGGTTTCAGTAATTCTAGGAACTCCTACTTCAGCTTCATGGAGGACCCTTGTTTTTTGCTTTCTCCCCCCCCCCTGTTTTTTTCTCCTCTTCTCTCTACCATGGATGGGGACGGTAGTTATCAGGTCCAGCCAGCGCAGCCCTGCCCTTCTACCTGACCACTGCCAGCAGGGAGCGGCTGCTCTTGCCTGAATATCTCCGACCACAACAGCAACAAGGGAATGAGGAAATCAGGCTAGAGTAATCTATGCAGACCCAGAGCACACTGGCCAGCATGTGAACTAATGGCATGTGTGTTTTTGTGCATATGCACGCGCACGTTCAGGAGCCCGCCATTTCTGCAACATCCTGCTATAAATCTATTGTGACACACAAACCGAATTTATGAGCCAATCTGCTTGCAACAGACATGTTTGATTTGAAAAGGGAAAGGAGGATGGAATAAAAAAAAAAAACACCAGCAGTGAGAGTAAACTTCTGCTTTGACTTTTAGAGCTAAATGCCTTATAAAAATGTAACCGTGTGACTCAGTGGCAGATGGAACTCGTCATAATTTGATTATAATTATAAAATATGACTTTATAATAACGCAGTGAAAACACACCATGGAAAAAGGGTGTAACTAGAGGTCGCTTTACTTGAGCTAAACAGAAATAGGCAGAAACAAGAGCAACATCATGACAGCAGCTTTTGCCCCTGTGACCCACATAACCAGCCAATAAGAATGACTGGACGTCAGTGCACATGTGATGGTTTACAAGGCACTTTTGCATTTTTCACAAATGAAGCTCCTCTTCTGTTTTACATGATTTAAACTACATAAAACTCTGTTTCTCTGTGTGCGGGGACAGCAAACCTGACGTGAACCGAAATGAACTCCGCATATTAAAAAAAAAAAAATTATGCTAATTCACTATCAACACAAGCGCACTGCAGTCCAGTATTTTGATGATGTTGTGCACTACCACAACCTCAGCACAACAGCGCTGCTCTGATAACAGTCACAAGTGCACACTCAGTTTGTCACTTATTGAAATAAGCAGACACACGTAAAGCCTGGTTTGTTTGTTTTATTCGTTCAGTCAGTGAGGCCTGGATTTCCACCGTCACCTGCTGAATGGTGACGAGGGGACTAAAAGAGCAGAGATGCGTTGTGTCTTGCATTTCTCATCCCAGTATATATTGGGGTTTTTTGTTTTGTGTTTTTTATCAGTAAACCACTACAGTATACACACAAGCAGCTGCCTTCTCACTCAGTGGAAGCAGATGTCTGTGAATCCTGTGGGGTTTGGGGTTTGGGCTTTTTTTTGGGGGGGGGGGCTGGTTG
>VOQK01013738.1:4293-18103 GCA_015052645.1 Benitochromis conjunctus
TGTTATGGCGATGTATAGGCATTTACTGTTTTCTTAATCGCTTTAGGACTCTCTACACGCTCTTATGGCCACTCTGAGTGTTTCCAATCCTTTCTTCATTCGCTGCATTAAGCCCAACATGGAAAAGGTCTGTTTTCTTCTATCTAATGTCTTTATCTAATCACAGATTCACATTAATATCACTATCTGACATGATCCTTTTAGACTCCAAATGTATTCGACCCGGAGGTCGTGCTGAATCAGCTTAGGTATTCTGGGATGTTGGAGACTGTGAAGATCCGTCGTGCTGGCTTCCCTGTTCGCAGAACATTCAAAGATTTCTTCTCTCGGTAAAAATCTCTAAATCAACATTTCTATATCTGTGATTTTTAAAAATCTATCTATTCTTTTCTTTAACATTGTGTTGTTTTGTGGCAGTTATAAGATCATTCTGAAAGAAAAGGTGCCAACAGCAGGAGATGATAAGAAGAGAACCACAGACCTTCTAACCAAATATGATAAGACCAAGAAGGAGTGGCAGCTAGGCAAGACTAAGGTGAAGTTGTTTTTACCTTTTGGAGATCTAAAATGCTAATCTAAAACAAAAGGTTTTTTTACACTGTCTCATATCAATGTTGTTTAACAGGCTTGCTCTAAACTGTTGTTACCTCTTTGTTTTGCAGGTGTTCATGAAGGAGTCTTTGGAGCACCGTTTAGAGAAAGACAGAGATGAAGTCCGTCGCCAAGCCGCCATGATAATCCGAGCCCATCTACTCACTTTCTCTGCTAAGTAAGAATCTCCTGATATGAAGTCATGTCTTTGGGGACCAGGTATGTTTGTTACTTTAAATTTTTTTCATTTAATCCACAGGAAGCACTTCAAACGTGCACGTGCCAGCGTCATCACCCTCCAGAAACACTTACGAAAGCACATCCAACGCAAACGGTTTGTGAAGCAGCGCAAGGCAGTGGTGGTGCTGCAGAAACACCGGCGAGGTCAGGTGGCGCGTGCTCGTGTTCGAAAACTGAGAGGGGAAAAGAAGAAGAAGGAGGAAGAGCAAAAGAAGAAGGAGGAAGAGGAGAAGGAGAAAACGCTGGGCGAAGGGGAGACGGAGGAAGCGAAAGAGGGAGCAGAGGAAAAGGTAAAGTCGGCAGAAGCATCTTCACTGGTGTTAATGGGAGTGTTTTAACCCTCTCGTTTGATCTTTAGGATGAAACTCGCCAAATGGAGGAGATCCTGCAGCTTGAGAAAGAGATTGAGCGCTTGCAGAAGAAGAGGGAGGATGAAGTGTCGCAGCTCTGTGAGTCGTCCAAGCAGGAGCTGCAGCTGCGCCGGGACGCTGAGCTCAAGCGGATGAAAAAGGAGGCATCGCGCAAGGCCACGGAGCTCATCGACCTCCTGAACTTTGGAGGCATTGATCCCTCGCTGGGAGCAGTCGGGGCTAAGCCTGCTCCAGAAGTGAAAGCTCCAAAAGGTGCCAGCACCACCAGAGGAGCATCCAAAGAAGAGGATGTAGACGAAGGCTTTCATGCTGAGGAGGAGTGTATCCCCCTGCCTGACTTCCCTCCCCCTGCTGAGACAGATGCTCCTGTGGATCAGGACATATTTGCCCAACTCCCTCCTCCGCCACCTGCCTTTGCAGAGGGAACAGTGCCCCCTGCACCACCTCCTCCACCCCCCCTTCCCTCAGACGATATGCTTGCAGGTGGAATTCCTCCTTCTCCACCCCTCCCTCCACCCGGAGATGGCACCACTGTGCCTCCACCGGGAGAGGAGGAGAAGAAAGAGCCAGAAAGGAAAGTGAGCATGGTGGAGAGCCTCGTAGATGGCGAGGAGCCGATCTACAGCATGCCGGCTGATACAGAATCAGATTACGACCAAGAAGAGGAAGAGGGGTCAGTCACCGCCGGAGACGACAGCTCCGTGTCGGGAAGCAACCGAGGGAGCGCAACCGTGACGGACGAGGAGCACCCCAGGAAGTCGACCTGCACCAACGCCAGCATCGAGTCCTACAGAGGCAGCTCTGACTCTGTGAGGACACACACTTACACGCATCCTCACAAGCGTGCACGCAGATATGTATGAGCAGCTACAGTATACAGTGCATTTTAACTCATTATAATGAACTGCTAGTGTGCTATCTCATTACGTAATAAAACTAATTATTATTAAAAGCATATGAAGTTCACTAATGTTATTATGTCATGTTGCAGTATGCGGACAGTGATGATGAACACGACGGCATGATGGACACAGATGAAGAGGTGACAAATGGCAGAGTGACTTTGCTCAATGGAAACGGGCCTCCGTATTTCCACGGCTACCTCTACATGAAGGGTACGTATAGATGTTTGTCTTTGTAGAGATGGTGTTTCTGATCTATTTCTGTAGCACTTGCATTATTAAATATAGTAGATAATCATAGCTGCGCACTATCAGTGTGGGCACCAAATCCTAACCACTAGACCTTATTTTTAATTGATTGTAATTATGTCTCCAAATTGTGCTTCCTCAGCTGGTCTCATGATCCCATGGAGGAGGCGCTGGTGTGTGTTAAAGGACGAGACCTTCATGTGGTTCCGGTCCAAACAAGAGTCTCTGAAGTCTGGCTGGCTCTACAAGAAAGGAGGAGGACTGTCCACTCTGTCACGGAGGTTGTTGTAGTTATTACTGAGTGAAGCCTGCATGCTTTCCAAATAAAACTCAGCACCATTACAGTTCAGCACAATCTGATGATGTGATGATTTTTACAAAGCTGTTCAGAAAATGTCAACAAGATGGGTCTGTGAGATCTTACCACACTGCCAAGTAGAAGATCTCAAAATGTAACTGAATGTTTCATATTTCCTCATAATTCTATAAATTAGTATAATTAGTTATAAACTATAATACAGTATGACAGCTTCATGTAACACCACAGTGCTTGTTAGCCTGATTTACTTAAATGTAAATAGCTTAAAAGTCACAGATTTATTGAATCTGCATGAATTGGTTAATGTGTCTGTAGTTCTGAATGCTGTTGAGTATTTGTGTAACTATGGACATTAAATCCCCTGCAGTAGTTCACTACAACACATTAAAGCCAATGTATTATGCTTTTAGTGGTTCTTCAATCAGCTGCTAATTGATTTAGGAAAAGTTTGTGTTCAGAGTAAAAGTTGGTGGTTTACTTTTTGGGGAAGAAGATGTAGTTGTGATCTTGTTAAATAGAAAGCGTGAAAGGGCAAAATTAAGCTTATGAAGAGTGCTCATGGTGTCTTATTTCTCTGCAGGAATTGGAAGATGCGCTGGTTTGTTCTGAGGGACAGCAAGCTAATGTACTACGACAACGACAGTGAGGAGAAGCTCAAAGGAACCATCGACATCCGAGCAGCCAAGTAAGATTTCTGATGAAGCCCACCACCAGAAAAACACACAAAGTCTTCTTCACTATTTGTCTAGAGTTGTGTGGTTAGCAAAACGTAAGAAAAAACAAACAGAAAATCACAGGCAAATACAGAAACATGCTTCGAACAGACCAGATCGTAATGGAAATTTTCTGAAATAAAATGTGATGTACCCAGCTCGGACATGTTCTTCAGCTTCGCGCTGGATTAATGGAAATTTCCTCTTGATTTCTGGTCCGCTGTGCCAGACAAAACCCAAATTTCTCAAACGAGTGTCATTTTTGTGACTTCATAGGGAGATTGTGGATAACCACGAGAAGGAGAACGCTCTGAACATCGTGACGGACGAGAGGACATACCAAGTGTTCGCAGAGTCGCCAGAGGATGCGAGGTATGACGTTGACTTTGCTAATAATATAAACAAGCTCTTATCCCTGTCTGATTTCATAGCTTTAACATGATGGGATACTCTTTGTCTGTGCAGTGGGTGGTTCAACGTGCTCAGCAAGGTCCGAGTGTGCACTCCCGAGCAGCTGCTGGAGATGTCCCATGAACAGGCCAACCCCAAAAATGCTGTGGTCAGTCTTTTAAAAACATGAATCAGTAACTTCCTCAGATCTGAAAATATTCTTCACACAAAATGTGCATGTTCCATAGCTTATAGTTGGTTGGAAGTGATAATTGTTTTAATGTTTTTTTTAATCGAAAATGATACAGATAAGATTGTGTCACGAGTTGGATTGCTTTATTAATACGAATAGTTCAGGTTGAACGATGCTCTCCTCTCTCATTCAGGGAACTCTTGATGTGGGATTGATTGACTCAGTTTGTGCATCAGACAACCCTGATCGGTAAGTTTGATCAACTAGAGAAGAAGCTCCTTTTTGCTGATGTTCACCTCATATGCACAAACATTTCTGTTGTACAAGAAATTGTCTCTCTGGTTGGAGTCTGAATGAAGAACTTAGTAGAAAATAATGACAAGCAGCTTTATACGAGACCTGAGACTTACTCCTGGTCCAAAGCCCATGAGTAAAATCTGTGTGACTCCTTGGAAAATAGCAGAGCACCCAAAGTACCTTTCATCATGTATTTATTATTTCATGAAAATGTCAGCAAACTGACTTTATTAATAACTTTTTTGTATGACTTTATTAGTCTGTAACATTGTTGTGGAGGAATTTTAGCCCACTCTTCTTTACAAATTTGGTTCATTGAGGTTTGAAGGGATTTGTTTATGCCTAGCAAAACAAGCCCAAATCATCATCGCTTCAAAACCATGCTTGACAGTTGTTATAAGGTGTTTCTCCTGATATGTTGTGATTGGTTTTCCCCAAGCGTGTCACTGTGCATTATATACAAACACTCCATTGTAGTCTCATCTGTCCAAAGGACTTTGTTCAAGAAGTCTTGTTGTTTGTTCAGATGCAACTGTGGAAACCTAAGTCATGCCACGGTGTTCTCTTTAGAAAGAAAGAGGCTTGTTCAGTCTTTTTTTAATTGTACTGTCATGAAATGTGACATTTAGCATGATAACTGAGGTCTGTAGAGTCTGTGATTTCTGCAGTTTTTCTGCACATTTCTGCACATCTTCTTTTAACAGTGACAATAAACATCTATTCTATTCTATTCTATTATAAATGAGCTTGGGATTAAGATTGGCATCGGTAATGTTTTCCATTTTCATTACTGATGCCAATCTTTCTCACTGTAGCACGATGGACTTCAAGTAGTTTGGAAATGGCCTTATATTTCTACCCAGACTGACTGGCAGCAACAGTTGCATCTATTAGATAAATGCTGATGTTTTTCCTCCTTGGCATCATGTTAACACCTGAGTGGTCCATATGAGAAAACTGCCAAAATTTCTCATTATATAGAGGTGGTCACTCTTGCTGATCATCAGTTGGTCAAGTGCATTTTGTTAGCAACACCTGGCTGCTACTTACCCTCTTAATTCATGTTTTCAGGCCAAACTCTTTTGTCATCATTACGGCCAATCGTGTGATCCACTGCAACAGTGACACACCAGAGGAGATGCATCACTGGATCAGTCTGCTACAGAAACCCAAAGGAGATGCCAGGATAGATGGACAGGAGTTCCTTGTCAGAGGTGAGGGTTTTGGATATTCTCCAACTTACAGATGCAACGCTGTGCTTTCTATATTTTATTACTTTCTTGGGCTTTTGGGAATATTTTAAGCAACAAAATCCTGGGCCACTTATAGATGCTAAGAGCTATAAGCATTATCTGTATTTAATTTTCCCTAGAAACATCATACTGTCATTTTTTAAAACAGTATATCTTTGACATAAACTTTTAGGTATCACAATATTTTTGACATTCTTCGTCCTCTTTTTGCTTTCCTCCCCTCTCATCCTGGCTCATCATCTTCAGGGTGGCTCCAAAAGGAGATGAAGACAAACGCCAAGAGCACCTCCCTGAAGCTGAAGAAGCGCTGGTTTGTTTTGACCCACAACTCCCTGGATTACTACAAGAGCTCAGAGAAAAACTCCTCCAAGATGGGAACTCTGGTCCTTAACTCCCTCTGTTCTGTCATTCAGCCGGATGAACGAGTGCACAGGGAGACAGGTGAGGAGAGAGCAATGAAAGGAGCAGGAAGAAAGGGCACATTTAATCAGGGATTATACTTAGGAGGTTAGGGATATATGCCGGTGTCTCAGTTTACAGTTATAGACATAATAAATGTACCCCGGTTTTATTGAATAAGATAGAAAGGATTTATTGCACAACTCTTATAAAACTTAATCATGATGTTAGTAGAAATAATTTTATTGGATTTAACCCCCCCCCCGCGCATTTTTTTTTTACAGGCTACTGGAACATCATCGTGTACGGGAGGAAGCATTCCTACCGTCTTTATACTAAGATGCTGAATGAAGCCATGAGGTGGACAGCTGCTATACAGGGAGTCATAGACAGCAAGACCCCTATAGAAACACCAACTCTGCAGCTCATCAGAGACATCAAGGTAAGACACTCACATAGACAGAGTAAGTTCAAATTCATCAGCAGAAATGTGTGTTTAAGATGATTTTTTTTGTGTCATTGTGTCTTCTCAGGAAAATAGTGTGAACCCAGAAATAGTGGAGCAGATGTACAGGAGGAACCCCATCCTCAGATACACACAGCATCCCCTGCACGCGCCTCTACTGCCCCTCCCTTACGGAGAGGTCACCAGCTGTGAGTGAAATAGGGAAACCTCCCACTCTTCCTGTTTCATAGGAAATTAAAGAGGCCAAAAAACCCCACAAAAAATGAGTAAGATGGAGTAACATATTCTATCAGCTTATTCTAGCTGTCATAGGGTAAAAAACCCAGGAGGGGTCGCCAGCGGATCACAGGACTAACACAGAGCTAGACAACCACAAGCTCATAGATCCACACCTACAGCGAGTTTAGAGTTGTCATTAAATTTAACAAGCATTTTTCTGGACTGTGATAAAAATGGGTGTCCATAAACAGGAGCTTCACAAGGAAACCTGCACAAGCAGGCACAGGGAGAACATGCAGACGACATCTTTAACACTTTAAAATGCTTACATTGGCACAACAGTCATCCTTTAATGTAATCTTTCTTGATGTTACTGTTCTCATCTTTAGTGTAATTGACACGCTACATGTTTTTTTCTGGGTCTTTAATGTCTCCATGCAGTACAAAGACAGCAGGGTTACGCCAGTCTGCAGGATGAGGCTGTGCGAGTTTTCAACTCACTACAGGAGATGGAGACACTGGCAGACACGGTGCCCATCATTCAGGGCATCCTGCAGACCTGTCAGGACCTGCGCCCTCTCAGGGATGAGGTACTTTTGTATATTTACTTACAAAAATATGTAAAACTTGAATATTTTATTTCTCATAGAGTATTGTTACAGTTTTCCAGCTATTTACACTCTAATAAAAAATCTTTTTCTACAGGTTTATTGCCAGGTGATCAAGCAGACCAATCATGTGCCTCAGCCTAACAGTCCAGCCAATCGTGCACACTGGCATCTGCTCACCTGCATGAGCTGCACTTTCCTACCCAGTCGAGCCATCCTCAGATACCTCCGCTTCCACCTCAAGAGGTGATCATCTCTGCATTAGGGATAGCATTTCTCTCACGAATCATCCAAAAAGGCATGCGTGTAAAGGTGTTGTGCATATTTGTGTATTTGTAACTCAGGATACGTGAGCGTTATCCAGGCGCGGAGATCGAGCGGTATGCCACCTTCATTGGAGAATCCCTGAAGAAGACCAAAACTCGTGAGTTTGTTCCCTCTCAGGAGGAGATCGCCGCCCTGCTGCTGAGGCAGGAGATGAGCACTACTGTCTACTGCCACGGAGGAGGTTCCTGCAAGATCTCCATCAACTCACACACCACTGCTGGAGAGGTGCATAAACAAAACAGATACACAAACTTCTTTTTCTTTGAAATACATAATTTAAAATGCACACCCGAAAGATAAAGTTGTATGTGTGCTCATTTTACACTTGTATTGAGCACAATGATCCATCACTCACACGTATATCTGGAGACGCACAGTCTCATTAACTCATCTTAAACATAAAAGACCAAAAATAAGCCTTGAATAGAAGGAGAAAGCTAAGGCTGGGTGCATGTTTAAAAACACATTTGCAAGTGATTTTTGAATTATTTGAAAAACCCTTTCAAGATGAAGTGAATCTATTTGAATGTGAATGCTAAACAGCGTCTGAATGTTGTTACTGCAGGTTGTAGAGAAGCTGATCAGAGGTCTGGCCATGGAGGAAAGCAAGAATCTGTTTTCTCTGTTTGAACATAACGGCTTCACAGACCGAGCTCTGGAGAGCAGAGTGATTGTGGCAGATGTTCTGGCCAAGTTCGAGAGGTATCCGAGTCTCTGTGAACAAACACTGGCTCCCATTTAACTGTGTCTTTGTTGTATACTCTGCAGTAACTAATGTTGTGTTTTCCTTTTTTTTTCAGACTGGCAGGCAGTGAAGAAGAGGAGGAAGAAGGAGAATGGAAACTCTACTTTAAACTGTACTGTTTCTTGGATGTAGAGAGCATGCCCAAAGAGGGAGTGGAGTTTGCTTTCATGTTTGAACAGGTGAGGTTTACTCTAATTATTCTGTTTAGTTCAAAGTGATCACCTAAATGCTGACACAAGAAGAAGCAGGTGAGACCAACAAAGGGGAAGAAGAACAGAAGGTGGATCAGGCATGAGTAAAAAAGTTGTCCAAAAGAAAACATAATAAAAATAAAAAAAAGTCTTATTTGTATAGCAGTATAAAACCAACGTGCTTTAAAATAAAATAAATGAACATTTTATAAAGTTTAATCCTACACATATTCACAATATTCTATATAATAACACAACAGCAACCCGTCTTCCAGAGTTTCAGAGATTAGCAGCTTCCAAAAGCTTCTCAAAAAAGGTTCGGCTTCAGGCAGGTCCCCCTTTTGCAATCAGCTTCAACCAGGAGAATATCAAAAGTTATTAAGAAACAGACTTTAATAATCTTGAGACAGTGTGTGTGGTTGGTGTCAAGATTGACCCAGATCCAAATCCACTAGAAGAAGTTCAGCTGTGACAGAAAACAATGTCCATAAATCAAAGCAGGAGAAAACACACAGTCAAAAGAGAACAAACAGAGAAGAAAAAGCACAACGGGGTAGAAAAATAAGGCAACCTGAGACATCTCCTATTCTACTATGATGACTACAGTTAGCTAAAAGTAATCTAACAACTAAAACTAACTAAACAAAAATAAAAACTAGACTTTTTTCTGAATCGGTTTTGTAACCACGGAAAAATAATTAAAGTAAAATACAAATATAGATGAAATATTCCTAATTTTAGTATTTGTTAGGTTAGTAAAATTGTTACTAAAGGTTGCCTGACGGATCTGTTTATTTAGACTCTGGATATCAACAAGACTCTGACTCAACTGCTATGAAAAGGTTCTGTGTTTTTATTATAATATATTTACCTCTGACATATGGCTGCCATACAATGATAATTAAAATAACCAAAACCAACACTGAAACTAATAAAACTAAACATTATCAAACAATAAAAACTAAACTGAAACAAGAAAATCCACTTAGTAAACTATCTGAAAGTACACTGTACTTAAAGCAAAAAATGAAACAATAATAAAAACTAATTAGAAAATAGTAAACTGCAAAAACTCTAATCTGGTCACAGCAACACAGCTGGAGAAAATAAGGAACAGGTGAAGCAAATGAATGATACCAAGACAAAGGAAGTAATACTTCAAACATCAAACACAGGAGCGAACTAAATACTAGAGTAAAACAGGAAGTGAGTAACAAGCAGGGCACAGAGATGGCCACTTAACACGGGAACACAGGTTAGGCAGGACCAAACTGAAAAGCATGAAATAATATGAATAACCCCAAACATTCATTTTTAGTAAGACTACAAAAGCACTATTTAAATGTAATTCCAAATGAGCCTATTTTCTCTTCCTGCTGAAGATGTGATCCAAGTTAGGAAATGTAAGTGTTGCGTTGAAATGCAGACTGTGTTGCTCTCTCTCCCAGGCTCACGAATCTTTGATAAGTGGTCACTTCCCGGCCTCAGAGGAAACACTGCAGCACCTGGCCGCTTTACGTCTTCAGTATCTCCACGGTGATGGGGCAGGTCGAGCCGGGTGGAGCCTGGGGAGCGTCTACCCAATTGGACGTCTGCGCAGCCGCATTTTGCACTCCACCAAACCGGGTGTGGGGGTGGCAGGTGGAGCTGGAGGGGCTGGAGGCGGTGGAGCTGTAGATGGAAAAGGCGTGGCAGTAGGGCAAGGCGGTGTCGGGACCGGCATAGAGAAACGAAAGACTCCGAGCTTCCTGGATGGCACCCTCAGGAGAAGTTTCAAAACTGGTTCACTGAAGAAGCAGAAGGTCAGTGATGGAGGAAAAAGAAGTCTTTTGTTAAAGTTAAAGAAAATATAGCTACTTGGACTGATTGGAGGATTCGCTGATTGTTTCAGATGGAGGATGAGCAGATGCTTGAGATGTGGGTGAAGGAGGAGACGTCTGCCACACGGACCAGCGTGCTTGAGAAGTGGACTCGTCTGCAGGGCATGCCACAGCATCAGGCCATGCTGAAATACATGAGCATCATTAAGGAGTGGCCAGGATATGGCTCCACTCTATTTGATGTGGAGGTGAGGGAAAACGCTATGAAGATGAATTTTGGAGCTATGTACAAATAAATTTCCTCTGAAGTAACCCGCTTTCTTTGCCTCCTCTCCTCTCTTGCTAGTGTAAAGAGGGAGGTTTCCCTCATGATCTTTGGCTGGGTGTGAGCGCTGACAACGTGTCTGTGTATAAACGAGGGGAACCCAAACCGCTGGAGACCTTCCAGTACGAACACATCACCTTCTTTGGAGCCTCACAGCCCTGCACTTACAAGATCATCGTGGATGAGAGGGAGATGTACTTTGAGACCCCGCTGGTGAGAGCTCATCATTCGTTGTCTAATCATTCCTTTTTTTTTCTTCTCAGCGTCTTTTATTTTTACCAAATCTTGCAGGTTTTGTTTGTTTAGGTGACCACACCAATCAGCTGACCTCAGTTATAGTCAGTATGATCTTTTTTTAGGATTTGATACTTTTTATCTAGGACGTACTAATCTTTTTCACATTTTAGGTCGGAGAGATCACCAAGATTATGCGGGCCTACATCAACATGGTGGTGAAGAAACGCTGCAGCATCATGTCTGTGTCCAGTGTTTCCAGTGCCTGGGTCAGGTGATCTCTCCCAGCCAGTCAAAGCTCTTCGTTCATCCATCTAGTGACACCAGACGCCTTGGCCCCCGCATTGGTTGGTTGTGTTTTATAAAGGGCAGTTGCACCAACCAGCTCAACCTCCCAAGTTGAATCATGAGCAGGGAATGAGCATCAATTACAGAAATGGGGGAAAAGTGGATGCAGAAGCCAAATACACACTCAACTGGCCTGGAGATCTATTAATAACATAACATGAAATAGCATGAAAAAAACGCTGTTTTTGGGGGCTGTCCCATCAAATACATAACCCTCAGCGGTAGTCTTGCATGTAGATGTTCAAGCACACACCAAACTCTCCGTTTTTGGACAAATTCAGAAACAACAAGCACAAAGCAGCCACCCAGTCCCAGTCAGTCCCAGGTGGCTCCTCCAACCCCCATTGCACTGCCAGACAGAAGAAAGACACACTTTCTCAGTTTTGTTAGTTTCTATCTCACTTCTCTAATTTCCGAGTCTCTCTCTTTCTCTTTATGTATCCTCGCTCTTTGTTTGCAGTTGCCGTTAAGTTAAAATGCAGAATTCTTGTTCCTGCTTGCTTTCTCTGTCTGTTATTGACAACACAAGCTCTGTCACATCAGAGGAAAAGGACTTCGGGGGGCCCACTGCCCACCAAACCACATAGTGTTCACTTGCTCACTCGTCAGTGCCACCGTGTGGCCACAAGAAGAAAACACAGCCAATGGAAGCGGCTTTAAGTATTTCAAAAAAATATATATCCTATGAATATTCCTGAGAGGAAAGATTTACTTTGGAGGCTCTCCAAAGTATGTGCATGGCTAAGAGCCTCACTTGGCTCTGCAAGGACAATATCCAGAGAAAAAAAACAACAAACTTTTCCCTATTTATGTCTACACAAGCTGGATAAATGTGTATATTCGCCTACCTGCACACATAAAGTGAACAAACATGTATCATTTTGTATTGTATATCACACATTATAATAAGAATTATTGTTACATTTTTGGTGGCCACTGCACTGTACAGTATATAAATGCCATACTAAATGCAATATGACACCCGCCATGTAACATACATGCAAGTGATTGGTGTTAATAATGACCACTGTATGTCTGAATATGATGCCAATACTGTACACTGGCTGTGCCATTAATGTGACTCACAGAGAAGTAAGAAAAAAAAGAAAAGAAAACGGACTATAGTGAGTCTGGCTGCTATCGTGGTCATATTTCGAACAGCATTTTGATGAATTTATCATTGTTGTTATTTGTTGGACTCACTCTGAAGAATTCATTGGAGCCATGAAATCCTGTCTATCCTCATCTGCTCAAGCGATTCTCATTTTTTTCTTTATCGAGGAGATCAGGAGACTTAAGCAAAAATGCACACAACCTTGTTTGTCTGTGTTTACAGCCTATTTATGAACATGTGATTTTTATTTAAACAATTACTGATAATACCGTTATTAATGTATTCCCCCTATCTTAGCCAACCTAAAGTGCTGTGTCTGCATTGCTGCTGTGTGTGTGAGTGTATTAATGGCGTAAACTGTTGGATACGAGAAGGGAAATGAGAAAAGAGAAGTGATACTACTGAGTGTATTCCTTGGAAAAAAAAAATAGAGATGTATTTATGTGAGTAACGTTTGCGAAGAATGGTGTTGTAATTGTGAGTTAACGGCAAAAGCATGGAATATCAGGGGAGGGTTGAAGGGTTGTTTATTTCCTATTGTACTGTATGTGTTGCTAAGTCTGTTCAGGAAGGATGGAAATATGCTTTTGATTATTCTTTTTTTCTGCATCAGTGTAAGAGAAGCAGATATGACACTGTGAGGACACGGGCTTGGAAATAGTTTTATTGTGCACTTGGAATGCTGAAATTCATCACTGCTTTGTGTGTGTGTGTGTGTGTGTGTGTGTGTGCGTGTGTGGTTTTTTTGGACTGGAAGTGAAACAAGGTCACCTGGCGCTGTGCATTGCAGCTAGATGGCACTCACGTCAAACACCTGCAGAGAGCACTGTAAACAAAGTGTTCCCACGAAGCAGATATCCACTGGGAGTGCTTGCATAGCATGGAAAATTACAGTCCAGCATCACAACATGCTCCAGTTATTTGTCTTATCTGGTTTAGATGAAGTTTCTAAACTTGTTTCTGTGGCAATAAAATTTTCAGGATTTGCCCCAAAGACAGCTGTGGTTTGGCTTTTCGTGCCAGACACTAAAGTGAAGTTCTTCAGGTGAAATATGTTGTTTTCTAGTTCATCACATACTGTACAGGGCGGCAGCAATGATTTTAGAAAAACTGAGGCTGTGAATCCAGAACCCCGCCCCAAATCCCCAAGTGCTGCCCAATCACCAAGCATAAGTTTATCAACAGATTTAATGGAAAAAAAATGAATTGGTTCTTTAAATTTAACAATTTAAAGTCTAAGAATATTGAAATCAGTATCTACTACATGTAAAGTTGTAAGTGTACAATGTGTAGATTTGCTAAACTGCTCCAAATTTTAATAACCTCAGTGTCTTTAATCATAGCTACAGCCTGAAAGCATACACACAGCCCACTGGGATCCTGCCTGTAGATTTAGAATAAGCAGAACTCACTCACAGGTTCCAATTTGAACTTTTGGTTAATTTAGTTTCATCTAAAAAAAAAAAAAAAAAAAAAAAAGAAAAAACAAAGAAGTT
>VOQK01013749.1:16073-31115 GCA_015052645.1 Benitochromis conjunctus
TTTATTATAATTTTTTTTTTTTATTTTTTTTTTTTTTTCATCTAAATCACAAAAAGACCTAAAAAAAAATGTCATGAAATGTCACGTGTTATTTGTTTTCGTATGTCACCTTTATCTGTCTGCACTTTTTGAAAGAAGGTTTCAATGTTTTCTCTTCCAGATATATGTCCAAATAAAGTTAAAAGTTAAAATTATTGTTTTCAATGTCTATAAAAGTATATTCTAAAAGCAGTTACGCTGCACAGATATCACATTTTCAAAAGCTGTGCTCGTGTACATAGCTACACATTGCTAATCTGAATGAAAGTGAACAGCGCAGACTCTTACGGGCCTGTCAAAACCACATCATTCAACATGTTTCACTGCAAGTGAGTCTGAGTTCATGTCAGAGCCACGGTCTTTTGACACCATCTTCAGTCACTATTCCATTTAAATACTTTATTACATTCTTTCCAAACTATCGTCCTCACTTCTAGCACCCAGTGATTTATAACCATCAGCGGGGGTTTGGCCAGATTACTACTCACAAATAGATCCCCTGCTCCACAGAGACATAAATATCATAACACCCATAAAAAAAAACTGTAAGCGATGCACCGCGCTTGATGCACTGATATTGGTGTTGAGCACAAGCAAAGCACCAGTCTTAATGGTCATTTAAACAGTTCCATCAAGAGTCAGGTCTATTAGGATCTGAATGGCTGCGTATGTCATAGCAAATAAAATATGCATGCAGCAAACACAGTGTAGGAAATAATTATTTGAGTCCCTGCTGAATTTGTAAGTTCGCTCACTTGCAAAGAAATGAACGGTCTCTCATTTTTATGGGAGTTTCATTTTAATGCAAAGAGACAGAATATCAACCAAAAATCTGGAACAAATTAGATAAAAGTTTTGAATTGATTTGCATGTCATTGAGCGAAATAAGAAATTGATCTGCTACAACACAGCCAGAATTCTGCCTCCCAAAGGATTGGCTGTGCACACATACAGCACACAGATTCCAATCAATATCAATCAATCCATTACTCAATTTAGATACTTCTGATCACAACTTGCTTTGTGTTATCTTTACAAGCTATTCTTCCTTACATTGCACAGGTTGTTGTTTTTTTGCACAGGCCCAGCACCTCCTGATCAGGAGGATTTTCTAGATGTCGTCCAGGATTTAAAGTTTACAAAATGACTCGTTCCTTTGGCAAGAAAACAGTTCAGTCTTACTAGTTTTTGAGATCCATATTTCTCCCCTCGCTGGCTGCTGATGAGCTTGTTTTAGGGCTGCCTGATCTTCAAAAACTGTCGGACTCTAAATAGACATTTCCACAGCTGTGACAGAGCGTTGTTATACGACCTGGGGTGCAAAGACATTAAAGTCCGCCCTGGCTGCCCCTACATCACAGCTGCAAACACACCACGGCAGATGCCTTTCTCATGCTTTTCAGCAATTACTTTTATTAACACACAGTCGGCTGCAGCTCACAACCCGACACATACCAACACAACAACCCTACAGCACCTAATGCAGACTCTGTAAAGCCAGTGAGGCGTGATTGCAGATAACGCTCAGGTGCGTCCGCCTCCCCTGCAGCGGCACCGCAGACCACGCCCCGCCACAACAGCTAAGAGAGGGTCAAAGGTCTTAACATCCAATAAAAATGTGAATAAACATGATCAGACTGCTAAAACAGAACGTTCCCCTATGTTCTAATAATAAAGCATTTTTATTCTTAATCAAAGATAAATCAAAATACATAGGTTTGATCAATATATAAGCGAGACGTGTAGTATGAGTAATGTCAGTAATGAACCTTCCCTATTTAACCTTTTGTGGAACAGTAAAGGTAGAAGTCTATCAAAGACTATTAAAATAATCTTTCCTTGGAGCTTGCTGTCCAGGTAACTAAAGCCATGTTAACAAGTGCCACGAACAAGAGGTGAAACTAATAACATTTGACCTGAAAGACTACTCCGGTTACTTCTTATCAGGAAGCAGGGACGACACCTGAATGACATCCAGGTAGATAGCACTGGGCGAGTCCCCTCACTCACATTGGCTTCAGCTGAACACTGCATACCTTTTGGGTAAAACCCATAGGATTAGGAATCAGGACTTTTTATCAGAGAGCCAAAACAGACTTCCTGTATGTATAATATACCTCATATTTCATGAACCAATTCTGTGCATAGGTGTGCTTTATACATAAAGGTGCTGAGCCTATGTGTCATCTGCATTCATGCAGTGAAGTGATATTTACAGATCACTCTTACCTGAAGCAAACTGCCAACTCCAGATAAGGCTTGAGTTATAAATGCAGTTGTGTTGGGGAGTTAGCCCTCAGGACACACAGCATGTCTCAAACTGAAAATCCTAAGTAAAACTTTGAAACAGTCGTTACACACTGGGCAGGTCTGAACTTTCCGAACAATGATTAGTTACCATCATTTGAGTTTGGTGTCAAAAACACTGAGACCAAATACTCACCTGTCAATGGTGCTTTACTCTATGAAGGCATGATTCGGCAAAAAACTACATTAAAGCCAAAATTCCTTCTCTCTGCTCAAACATGTTCACTGTATCTGCAACAAAAGCTGCTTCTTTGGAATTTGCTGTTAACGCCATTGCATAATGCACGTTACAGACTGTTCCCCTCTTTTGGTGTATGGATATTTGGTGAATACTGACATGATTAGACGGAATTTCAAGACCTTTGCTATAATTTCCAGTTAGTTCATCAGTACACTCATTCAGGTGAGAATATGCTTTGCCTTGGTGTGGGTGCGAGCTGAGACATGCCAGAGCTCATTAAGTAACTGAGAATCAGTGAGTAAAGGTATTACAATGTCAGACAGGCTAAAACTTGGTTGTTATTGAATAAAAAAGCCTGATACATGATATTTAACTTAACCCTTTTTTATGATAACATGAAACGAAATGAAAAAATAAAGAATTAAATGACACCTTTGGATACTCCGCATTAACTGCAGCCTGTCTTTGTTATGCTCTAGTAAGCAGGTTAGCTTGCTAACTAGCTTCCGGTGTTTCCCCTTTACTGACATGACAATGTTTCTATATCATAACTCCAGAGTCTCTGCTGTCACCTCAGTCCCGAATGCCTCACTGTCATTAAATCTCTGTTTTTACATTGTCTGGGTCTGTGTAGATGTTCTGCTGCAACACCCCCAAAAGCCTCAGCTGTCTTCATATCCAAGCTGTCTGAGACGCTTACCTTTGTATGTCTGACACCTTCCACACTCCTCCTCAGGAATTTTTATATTTCACATCTATACTGACTCTCAAAACTAGCCCTTTGCTGCAGAAATGTCACTGTTAGATTGCTTTAGCATTGCTCACCATGTTAAAGACCCCAAAGATCAAACACTGGAAGGATATAACCCCTTCTGACCTGCACTATATTGACCTCGCTCTCTCTGATCATCATGCCATCCTCATCATGCCACCCTCCTTCCCAGGCAGAGTGTCAAGTGTATCATCACATACAGGAACATTAAGGCCGTTTCTCAATTCCAAGCAAGACCGGACTTGCCGTGAACGCGAGTCCGGACTCGCGTACTTGGAATTGAGAAACAGACTGCGTCCGGCGGTTTCACGAAATGCATGACGGGTTATTTGGCTCCACCAAGTCCACACAAGTCACCACCGATGCATGCTCGATAAAACGGGCGGAGCGAGAACACATCCGGGAACTTTTCGCGTTCTCGGCTTGATGCATACTTTGGATTGGGACAGTACTTGTACTCCGACTGATGACGTATAACGAGTACACGAGAACGCAAGTACACACAAGTACGCATATTGAGACACGGCTTAAGTCTCTCGCAAGTCACTGGGATTCACTTGACCTCTGACCCTCCAGAGCACAATGTGGAATGTGTAGTGGCAGACTACGGTACTGTGTTGTCTCTATGCCTTGACTCTGTGGTCCCTCTAAAATCTCAAGAAATCTAAAATCTCAAACTCCTACCTTCATCCTGCCCTCGGTTTGCAATTGAGGTAAAGACTTTGGTTTGGGTTCACATGCACTATTATCCACATAAACTATTAAAAAAAAATAGTTTATAGGTTATTTATGAATATGCTTGAGGCTGAAACCTTCCCTCATGCTTGCTTTCCTGTCTCAACATGCTCTGTTCTTGTTGTTAAAGTTTACTGAATTTTAAAACATTCACTTTCACTTCATAACACAATTATGGGCACCAATGTATGCTTGTCCTTAATTTAAATAGATTGAATGTATTTATATAGCACTTTGCTCATCTCATCCATGATAGCTGACACTAGAATCAAGATTCCAGCTCAAGTTATGCAACCTCGAAAAGATTTAGTCCCACAAAATTAGACAAACCCTGATCTCAAAATAAAACAAAGACATCTGCCACATATTAAGGAAAAAAGACACGACTGTAATAAAAAAGTGTCTCCTGCTATGAGGGAAAAAAGGAAAGGTGTGTGGACTGTGCTCTCGTTTGCTCTGTCCAGTTCACCAGTCGCTATGTGTGGCGTAAATAATTACAGAAAAGTTCATTTCTTTTCTTCTCTGTCATTTCCAGTTTCAAAGGATAGAAGCTATTAACAATCGTTCAAGATCAAGTCTCTGGATAGATCAGACCTTGTGAAAATATGAGTTGGTTTTGTATAATGCTTGGTGATATACACATACATTCTGAATTTGATTATTTGCAATCACCAAGGTTATTATAGTTAAGTAAAACTAAAAACAGAGGTGAAACAACATTTCGTTAACTGAAAAAAACTAAACTTAGACAAAGAAAAGCTAACTGAAGCAATTTTGCAAAAACAATAACTGTAAATAGAGATGATGTTGAATCGACTGCTTTTACAAAGTTTTAAAAAGTTCTCTGTTGCTGATTTTCTTTTGCCTTCCAAACAACAATTAAAGTAAAATAAAGTAGAATGAGCAAAATCCCCCTGATCCAACTTTAAGTTTCTTTAAAAAAAAAACAAAAAAACTTTGCTTAGAAAATATTTAAAACATCTTCATATTTTGATATATCACCTCTCTGGCTTGTCTCTATAAAAGCACACATCCTTTTTTATATGGCAACTAAATGTGTGAGATGAAGAAAATGCCGTTAGCCAATATGTTTAGGGCTAAACATGATATCACTGCATCAGGCTAGCGACCTGTCCAGAGTGACATGTCCCCCTCCTTTTGCCCTATGGTAACTGGGAACCTGATAAGGATAAGTGGAAGCGAATGGATGGATTGATGGATGGATCGACACTTGATACATAAACAGTCCTGCATGTGCTCAATTAGTTGGGGATTTAATATATTATCAATATATTAGTCAATCAATGAATCAGAAAAGAAGGTTAAAGCCAACCAGTGAAAAAAAAAAACTGGATGAAAACTAAATAAACTAACTGTAAGAGTTAGTATTAAATTTGTTCCCCTAGGTTGTTTTCTTAAGAAGAGAACACTGGGTCTGCTGGAACGGGGCATGTCTATTCATGTTGCTGAGTAAATATGATACCCTAAGCTGAAGAGTCATAACAGCAGAGAATGAGGCACTGTGTGTTCTTTCGTACGGTCTCTGCTTGTGTGCTCTAACACCGTAAAACAGAGCCGAGCTAAACGCTACAGATATCTGCAGTGGATCAAAGACAGCAGCGTGGTACGTATAGACAAACTTGTTTTATCCCATGTAGTAGCTCTCTGTTCTCGCCCTTTATCTGGATCATCTAATGTAAAAAAAACATTGATTTTCATGCAGGTTAAAATGATGGCGTTCTTATTTACTGAATGGAGACACATTACTGCCTTGGTTTCTATTTTCTGGCTTGCTTCAGCAGAAGGTAAGTCTTTGTTTTGAACATATACAGTGCTTAAAAAGAAGTCCTAATGGGAACGTTTTTCTTTAAAAGCAGTATAAAAGCCCCCCCACCTCCAACTGAGGCAGTAAACTTTACTCCATAATATTGGTCTCTAAGTCAGTTTCCTGTATTTCTGGTGAACTATACCAAACTGTTGTTCTTGCCAGTGAATACAATGAAAATGACCCAATAACTGAGACCAACATTTATTAAAAGGTGTGATCGACCTAATCCCATTCATGCTGTTGATGTTGCTGAAAATACTTTCCTGACATATGGGAGCATTTTGATAACCATGTCTGGGAGGAGAACCGTTTTCAACAATGAAGAAGAGCATGATCTACAGATTAGCAATTAACTTGACGGCTGACAACTTTTACGATGTCGTGTAAAATCTGGATCTTAACATTGTGTTTAGTATCCTTGAATGTATAAGTGGACACAGCTTTTCTGCAGAGCCTCAAGAACTCATTACTGTATGGCAGACCTTCTGTTAGCAGCTAGTCAGCTGAGCTTAGCATGATGTCCATAAAACACAGTTAAACAGAGCTAGTCTGACAAAAGATAACAAAATACACCACACATGGTAACTTTCTGCAATTACAAAAAACAAGAAACAAAAAATAAATAAATAAACTAAGTGTAAAAATGTGTCTCCGGGACATCAGCCAAGTACATTCTTGTGATCTAACATTCAACAGGAAGTCTCTGTGGTGCCTTTTAGGGAAAATAATGAATATTTTAGGTTTCAGAGGGGGAAGGATCCAAATCAGGATTCAAAGAAAAACTCTATTCAGGTTGTCAGGAGTCCAAAACTACTCCAAAGTCAAAAACAGAAATCCAGAATGAGCCAAGCAAAGATGGATATGAAGATGCTCTGACAAAGGGCTAAAGAGAGACGAGATTATTTAAACACACTGAGGGTTAATCAGGGGAAGGGGACACAGCTGGAAGAAAACTAGACACAATATAGTCATAAAGACAAACACACAAAGTGAAATTAAAAGTAAGACACCATAATGAACAAAGTAAAACAGAAAATACCAGGGGAGCTAAATTACACACAACCCTCAAGCAGAGAAGCCACAGGTGAACAGTGGGGCAGACTAAACTGAGAAACTGAAATGCAAAGAAAACACAAGAAACCAGATATAAATAACTCCAAGATTAATAAAAGTAACTATAATACTAAAATAACAGCAATTCAAAAATAATGATAATAATAGGAATGAAAACTCCGCTTAATGATAAAAACAATCAAAAACTAGAGCTTTGAGTCTGACATTTTATTTATTTATTTTTTAATTTTTTGTGGGTGGATATTATCTATTTCACATTATCAACATTTTTAACAGTTGATAATGTCAAATGTTTAAAAATGAGAATGAGAAACACCCTTCAGCCATGTTATGAGGGCTGATGTTTGTCCATCAGAAGGCCTGTTGGCAATACGCGTAAATAAATTAGTACACAAAGAAAATGTTTGGAAAGTCTGTGTCTGAAAAGAAAAAGAAATATTGGTTGATAAATCACCAAATATCAGTATTGGCAAAAGCAAAAAGTCAATTGAAAACTGATAACACTATGTCCTCTCTCTCTCTCTCTCTCTCTACGGTATTTCAGCCAACATGAAAATAGAGTTGAAGACTTTTCCCAGTGTCACAGCACAGCTTGGACAAAATGTGACATTGACATGTGAAGCCAACTTAGACTCATCAAGTATTAAGCACTTTTCCTGGGTATTTCCCAGTAGAAATCAACCTATGTGTAAATATGAAAATGGAAACACTGTGCCTGAGAACAACTGTGAAAGAATAAATGGGACTTCACTCGTCCTGAAACTCGTCAACGTAAGCCCATCTGATCAGGGATTATACATCTGCAAGCTACGCTCCGCGATGGGAATAAGCGAGAATAACTCTACTGTTACAGTCCAAGGTGAGCTCACTTTTAATAGGTGGTAACAATTTTGTGATTTCTCTTTATTCATTTATTCAGAGTCTTTTCTCTTTACAGGGTCTTCCACAAGTTCTCCAACGGTCACCTCCACGACTGCTGGTCAACCGGCATCTCCTGGATATCTGGGAAGAAGTTCAGGGTCAGGAAATTTGGTGCAGTTGACGTGGATAATGGTGGGAATCATCATAGTGAATCTTATTATGTATTGTTAATGGAACAAACATGTCCATTTCAGGATTTTATATGACTAGTTTTTAATGTGAACAACTATAAGTTGCAGGTGGCCGTGCCTCAGAAGATCAAAAAGAGAATTTTTTATCATTCTTAGCAAATCTTTATCTGGAGAGGAAGATTGTAAAATCACAGTTTAACTTAAATCTGGACTAATGAAGCGCTGAACGGCTTCATTTATAAATCGCAGCACTGATTGCTGAAAACAGTGCTCCCCACTTGATGGCAGCACAGCATTTTCTATGTCTTGTCGTGTGAAGCAGATACACAGTACACTTGAACATTCTGCAGGAGCAAACTGATTAACTTTTAGATATTTTTCTGCGCAGGCTGAAAAATCTCCATCTTGCAGAAAATCCACCTTCGTTTTTACTCTTGTTTTATTGGCAGTTTTATGCTGACTGTGAAAAGATGGTCTGCATGTCATCGACAGTCAAACGTTTTTGAAATCACATCGCCATAATCACATTTACTCAAATACTGCGTAGAATTTTTTCTTATACATAAACCACTTGCTTGTCTGTTTAAAGTCATGATGTTATTTTATCTTTTTTCTATTTCCTTATTACATTCAGCTAAATGTGCAGTGACGTGTCTAACCTGTTGAGTCTTGCTTGGGCATTGGATTTAGGGGGATTTGTATAAAGGTTTGAACTTTTTTTTTAATTATACTACGTTTAAAAAAATGTGAAATGCTGTAAATGTGATGTATGATGTGTAAATATTTTGAGAATAAAGCGCGCCCATGATAAAACACCCTTAGTGCATTTCATCAGCATATTTGACTTCACATCCACTCCGACTGTGGCTGTACATCTGTACATGTTTGCTCTGCTATCGTGTGAGTGCATGCAAGAGGTTTGTTTTGTCTTACGGGTTTCTCTGCTCAGTGGGAAAAGACAAGCTTTTTGTCTTAATTTATTCTCTTTCTTCAACTTTTAGCACAAGAGCAGGAGTTTCCACTGGAATCGGATGAGTTTCAACAAATAACAAAAAGTCAGTAACGTAATATCAGCAGTCAGTGAGCAGTGTTACATTCTGTTACACGAGTAGAAAATGCCATCAATATAAACCTGATATAACCACCAAAGCTCAAACCTAATAAAAGTAAATGTGCTTCACAAAAACTCTCATTCCCAGGGCAAATATATCAAAATATATGAAGAGATGCTGAGCAGATACACAGCACAGATTAATTCCAGAGGATAGAAGACAGGCAAGAGATAAAAGGCTTCTAATAAGAGTGAGTGTGTGAACACATGCGTGTGTCGATCAAGTACCCAGTGAATAAAATCGATAGCTTTCATTTGCGTCTAATTTTTCAGCGGCACACTTTGGGAAATGCAAACACAGCTTTGGAGCAGCGTGCAGCAGCGCTGTGTGTTCTTT
This sequence comes from Benitochromis conjunctus, assembly GCA_015052645.1. Taxonomy (NCBI): domain Eukaryota; kingdom Metazoa; phylum Chordata; class Actinopteri; order Cichliformes; family Cichlidae; genus Benitochromis; species Benitochromis conjunctus. Next base: position 25,510 of record VOQK01013749.1, read on the forward strand.
AATCTAAGGACTGAATTTGGGGCTTGCAGAGGCAGAGTGGCTTAGGGAAGAGGCGGGGATCAAAGGGAATGGTTTCATGGAAAAAACAATAACAATTCTGATGAACGCAGATTAGTGTCAAACAAACTTTAAGCATGTGAACTGTCTTAGGCGCTCCTCGTGGACCGGTTTTGGTGCCGGTGTGTGAAAGAAAACAAAAAACTGCTCTTTCATTAATGAGGGGTGTTCAGGCTTCACCTCGCTAAAATCACACAAACGATGTTGTTTTCGTGTGCGTGTGTTTTTTTACATTAGAGGTGCAAAGAACAATGTGTTGTTCACTAAAAAAAGTTTTGATTTTCAGCTAATGTTAATGTTTTATATTTACCCGCTGTTATTACCGGGAACATTTATATGCAAATTAATGTTCTCAATCAGGGGGAGCTTACCGGCCTGTAGGCTGAACCTCCAAATACACAGATAATTACAAGACTCGTGTGTAGGTGTGTGTCTGCAACACGCCATCATCCACAAAGTCATGATTGATGATCATCAACCTATAGATAGATAGACTGATACTTTCAATTCAATTCGTGTTCCTTCTTGTTATCCCTGATCAGTTTCAAACTGTGTCTTGTGTTTTTAAGCACCATTAAGACAGACTGACCGACCGACTGATCGATTGATCGACCGACCGACCGATCGGTCTGTCTGTCTGTCTGTCTCTGTCTGTCTGTCTGTCTGTCAGATAGATAGATAGATAGATAGACAGATAGCTAGATAGATAGATAGATAGATAGATAGATAGATAGATAGCTTAGTATACTATTTTTAGTAGCAGTATATAAGTTGCTGCTGCTATAAACCAAACAGTTCCTACCAGTGCAGATTCAAGTCACTGTCGGGCATTCACAGTGTGTTTTTCAGTGGCTATCTTTTCACTTTCTGAGAACAGCAGTCACAGTAAATTGTTAGATTAAAAAACTGCAGGCGACACGCTGCACATCTCCAACTACTCAATGAAGTAACCACCATTCATGTGCACGTTCACTGCACCCTGCTGTCTGCAAACTCGTGCGGTGTGCAGCATAATATCGGATCACAGATGCTTGCACAATGAAATGGGAAAAAAAAGTCAGAAAACCAAATTTGCCTTTACCAGCAGTACTTATGGTCAGCTCAAGCAGACCTTTAGAAACTGTGAGATTACTCTTTGGGTTTGCAAAAGACAACAAGATTAATTTGATTGTCTCACTATCAGTTAGAACTCAGTTTCCATGGTGATGCAAAGGCACTCAAGCCATGAGAGGAGTATATTGCTATTTCTCTAATTTGTTCCTTTTCATGTTTTGCTGCAGATGAGTGAAGCCTTCTGAAAGACCAGCAATTACATATGCTTGAAAAGCTCTTAAATTCAACGAGCAGTACAGGAGCAAGCAAAGGTGAAGCTCACGCAAGCCTGGGCATTATTTGTAAGAAGATTAGTTACATTTACTTATATAAAGTCAGGTGTAGTTTAAGAGTCAGGCTGCACACCGGTGCCAGGAAAAATATAAAGATTACGGCTTCATATAGGGCACTCTAAACTGTATTTTCTCTAACCTGTCGATGCTTGATCTTTTATTTTCACATTCTTGCACTTTGCAGCAACCAATCGACAGCAGTGCAATTTAATCTTTATCACATAAAATAACACCAACAGTGGAGCTGTGTGATGGGAGGTTGACCTCTTTTTGAAATTAGTTTCCTTTCAGTGCAGTGGAGGTGAACCACCGCCTATTTATAAACATTACCACTCCTTAGCTTGTCATTGGCTGAAAGTTTCCTCTGCCTGCCTCACTCCTGTCATCACAGTGTGACTCTGAGCAGTAGTGATGCGCAATACTGCAAATTTTAGGATCGATCCGATACCAGGATGATGTGTGACCAAACACAGATTACAATTCAACACACAAGAGTTCAGACAATGTTCAAAGTGTATGTTTGAGGCTTTTTTCATTTCCAAAAAAATCATATTGTATCCTGTTGCGCTAGTATCGATCAAAAACCAGTACCAGTGTTGATATCGATACTACTGATATTTTTTCTTTAAATTGGGCCAACATGAAACTACCAAAAGTTCTAGTTCCTTAAATATCCACTTGAGCCTGTTTCCTAAAACGAGTCAATCCTGAGTAATTACATCAACAATTAAGGGCCTGACGACTCTGAGTGACAAGTGTCTGCTGTTTCATCTTATTCGGCTGTACTAAAAGAACCTCTGAGGAGTCAATTGTTCAGTTTTCCTTGTAATTACTGTTTTATATAAGCCAAAATTAACATCCTTCAATAACACCTCTTTTTTCCTTGAATTATGGATGCACTAATCGAGCGAGCCACCTACGCGTGCGTTGACTTGACTATCAACATCCTCGATAAAAGGTTTGTTCATTTTTGACTTTGACTGATGTCTGACTTGACTGCTAGTCATATTCATTTATTCTAACAGCAATAAATATTAGAATGCTATTTTTAAAAAGACAAAAACAGATTACAATAACAAATTCCCAAAATAACTGTTTCTGATGCATTCTTGCTTGAAATGAAAAGAAGTCTATGGTCCTCATTTGTCAAAAATTACCCGTCCAAAGGAGAATGGGCAACCCAACTCCCAAATCTTCTAATTCACATAGTGGATAGTGTATGATGCAGCAAAACCAAAAGAACTACACCTGTCACTTTAATTCTAATGTCATTAATAATCAATAATGCAGGTAACTGCTTCTGGATTGCCTCTGCTTTTTTTTTCAATAAAGAAACAGGGGATTAAAAATCAATCTGTAACACTAGCAGACAGATGTAGGCTGGGCTTCTTTACAAGTGGCTTTACAAAAGAGGATTGCAGTTAAGAGGAGATTAAAGGCGTGGCAGAAAAATACCAGTTTATACAGAGGTGTACTGACAAGTGTAAAACAGGTTTGAAGAAGTTCTATCTATCTATCTATCTATCTATCTATCTATCTATCTATCTATCTATCTATCTATCTATCTATCTATCTATCTATCTATCTATCTATCTATCTATAGCTAAAGCTATAGCCCCATAAACAGAGGCCCCATCATTGTAAACATTAACTGTTGATGTGTTGGTTATTGTTCAAAGCCTGATCTAAATTATTCACAGTCTGCTTGTGTTATCATATATTAGCCCAAGTCATAGGCACAGTCCAGGCTGCTTAGAGGTGCTGAAGTGACAACATTTGATGACATGACGATGGTCACTGGACTGGTTGAACCCAGATCTGAACCCACAGCCCCTCCTTTATCCTGATTCTTAGAATAGCACGCTTCTCCAGGAGCGTCAGTGGTGCATGTTATTTACTCTCTCTCCCTCTCTCTCTCTCTCTCTCTCTCTTCCAAGAGATCACAGACTGTTCACCATCACTCAAACGTCGCGGTATTCTTAACATCTAAACATTATGCTTGAGCAAACCATTTGCAGGGCCTAAAGTAGAAGGAACAAGGAGGACATGTACCGCCTAAAAACATATTTATTTTAGTCCGGACTGCATCAGCGCCTGTCACTCTACATCATCAGTCATCAAATATTGAAGGTATGTTCAGACAGGTGAATAATTAAAGTGAATTTGCAAGACTGAAATCTGAACAAATTTCATCACTGCAAAACAGCAACAGTAACACAACTAAATCTACAGTACTTACAATACTTTCCATGTCCACTCTCTTTCCTCTCATCCCCGTTTTTTTCTAAAACATCAATTTGCGCATACAGACTTGTCTAAAAGTGTTTTAGACTTTGTATAAAACAGCTCTGCCCATAAATTACCTTTGGCTTTCGAATGCACAGAAATATCTCAGTTATTGACCACGGGAGTGAGATTTCACTGACTCTGTTTTCTTAACTGCTTAACAATCCAGGATAGCAGCTGAAGGCGAGGTACCATAGAGCTAACAGAGAGTAAGGCATCCTTTTCCTCATCCCCTATACGGCCAATTTAGAACCAACCATTAATCCAGTTGTTCATTTATTGTGTGTTTGGACTGTGGGAGGAAACTGGAGCACCTGGGGAAAACCCACGCAGGAACACCGAACATCTAAAGGTCGGAGGTCCAAAAGAAAAAATGATGAGAGGTTGAACTCCATTTAACTCTTCCAGTTTTAGGATAGTGATCATGTACCACTTACGTGGCTCATGGATACACTTGAAAACATTTTTACTGGGTCGTCATAAGCAAACAGGTCTAGATGTGCGCTGTTTTTAATGTGCATCAATTCAGCTACAGAACAGAACATTTTAACTTTGGTGGCTAAAAAAAAAAAATCCATTTGACAATGATTGCAAGCGATATTTTTTATGAGTCACAGTGGAAATTTTGACATAGAGGTGAACATAATGCATCATCAGTAAAATGCTTTTTCCTGCAATTAAAAAGATAAGTGGAGTACGGCTGCAGAGCACTTATTTTATGTAAACGGTTAGGTCGTTAGGCTTGTTCAGGCTCCTCCCCTTTCTTCCGTCTGTGGAAGAATCCATAACTTACACTTGCTGCACAAATTACAGGCCTGCAGAGAGCAATGTGTGGGAAATGGCAACACCAGCAACATAGCACAAAATCTAATGGTTAATTGTTGCATTGTGCGGGACTCGTCCAATGACTTTAACTGGCTTGCTCGGGGAACAGGAGTGTGTTGCGAGTCTGTACAAGTGCACGCATAAAGTTTCTCTTCCTCTCAGAGCACTGCATCTCCCTATTGCTTAAACTGTGTCTTCATCATTGAGCACAAATCAAGGGTTCAAAATGTATGTGTAAGACAATGACTTTAATTCTGAAGATGAAATAAAACCATTAAATGTGACTGTAACTAATTTAGTTAAATGTACCTTTCTCCGTGTAACTGTGTTACATAAGTTTAATGTAAATCTAAATGTTAGCCCTGCGACAGACTGGCGACCTGTCCAGGGTGTACCCTGCCTCTCGCCCTAAGACAGCTGGAATTGGATCCAGCGCTGTCAGGCCCTGAAAAAGGATAAGCGGAAGTGAATGGATGGATGGATATTAAATCTAATGTAATGCAGTCATATGGAATTCACTGGTTTAGTATACATTCGGTTTATACCAGAATCTTTTGTGCCATGTTTACATATCTTTGTGGGGACCAAAGATTAGAAAGTTACAATAATTGTGGGGATCAACAGCCCTTATGGGGACAAAATGCCGGTCCCCTCAAGTTTGAAGGCATTTTTGAGACTCAAAATGTGGTTTTAGTGTCAGGGTTACAATTAGGTTATAATGGTAAATGGCCTGCATTTGTATAGCGCTTTACTCAGTTCCATACCTAAGGACCCCAAAGCGCTTTACACTACAATCAGTCATTCACCCATTCACACACTGGTGATGGCAAGCTACATTGTAGCCACAGCTGCCCTGGGGCGCACTGACAGAGGCGAGGCTGCCGGACACTGGCGCCACCTGGCCCTCACCAGTAGGCAAACATGGGGTTAGTATCTTGCCCAAGGATACTTGGCATGTAGACTGGAGGAGCCTGGGATCGAACCACCGACCTTCCGGTGAGGAGGTGACCCGCTCTACCACCTGAGCTACAGCCACCACTTACTAGGGTAAGC
>VOQK01013768.1:27836-39051 GCA_015052645.1 Benitochromis conjunctus
AGCTTGGACACAGCTGACAATCATAGCAGAAGTAGAAAAAACAGGGAGACTCTACTACTTGACCGTCATCAACATAGAGAGCAGATACAATCTTTTCATGATCCTTGAGAAAAGCCAGCTAAGAAGCTGAACTCCTTCAGTGACAACATGAAGAAGACCTGTGACTGCAACATGCACGTTAAAGTATGCAAGACTGTTTACAAACCACATCTTTATTTTGAAATTTCAGTTATTTTGGATTTTCTTTGCTGGTCATTTGACCACTCTGCTGCAGTCATCTACCTCCACAGTGAAGCCCACATAAGCTGTTTGACCTACAAAGGCTGAAAGGTCAAAAAATGCCTCTTTGCTGATGACACTGCTGTTTCTACACATGATTACCAAACACTGCCTCCAATAACCGATGGACTGTCCTACCTGCATGCCGTGGGTTAGTAGGGTCATGTAGGCACTTTATTCTAACTATCAAGGTAAACAAAAAAACATGTGAATATTCTGCATTTCTTGGAAAGAAAAAGTTCCCACCAGAGATGTTTTGCCCTGAGCAACACTCCTCAACACTCCTCCAGAAACTAGGCTGAATGGCTGAATCCCCAAATACCTCCTCTATAAACCTTTAACCTTGAAGAAACATTCACCAGGGTGGCCACACCTTCACCACAAAGACATATTGGATATAAACATGATCAGAAAGCCACCAATATTGACATTTTTTAATTGGGATGTCTCAAAATAAGACAGCCACACCTGGAAGCTTGAAATGTAGTTAGGTCAGCAGAGCATCAAAGAAAAACAGCTGCTTCAGCGGGATGAAAAGACAAAAGGGCATGCACAGGTGTGAAAACCCCGACTTAAAGACCGGCCACTGCCTAAATCTGTGAACACTGCCCGAAAGACTGCCACGCCCTTGTACAACTTCACATTCACATGCACACAAGAGCACTGATCCAATGGCCCTGCAGGACTTCAGGTTCCCTGTGGGCTTCATATTTATTGGACAAACAATCCGTAAGAAAGTGCTTTTAAGGAAGAAACCAAAGAAGAGCATTGCAAATCTTTCTTTTGCAGTTCGATCGATCGACTGTGAAGTACAGAGTGAGAAAAAGCTTTTCGCATGTAGTTGAGTCATCAGTGTAAACAGCTCATTATTTCTAAACTGCTGAACAGAGTGTGACTGACTGTAATGAGCTGGCAGCAGGCCAACCGCCTCATACTAATGCCATTACATAACTGTGGCAATCAGCTGGCTGATAGGAATTTATTGCATGACTTTTCATTCATCACTCACCTGCTCTGATACTGATGAACATCTGTTCTCTGTCCCCCGGCTTGTTTGTGAAGGTAGATCGGTGTTAAATTAAAAAAATAAAAGTGTGATTAATACCCATAACTATAAATTATTAATGATGGCACAATGCTATTTTTCTTTTGTAACATACAGGAAGCCATACTGTCATATTTAAAGACAGAAAGAAAGAGTAAGCAGGAGAGTGGGCGAGAGAAGGGCAGTCACGTCCTGCAGCATTTACACACAACATCACAAAATGACCCTGACAGTCAGTGAATTTAGAAGGGCTTGGAGGTTGTGTTATGTTTGCTCGTGTTGTGTTGCACTTTAATGAACTGCGATTTGCTTTTTTGTTTTTTTTTTATTCTTTGCTTCTGTACATCCCGTGATGATAAGTTGCTTTTTGACTCTTTAGTTTGTTTTCTAACATAATTACAAGCCCGAGGTGTGTTTTTTATGCGTGAGAATAAGTAAGGACGAGACAAAAATGACTCTCGCTCGGCCCATATTTCCAGAAACATGACAGATAAAATGCAGATTTGTGCTCTAGTGTCCTCTTAGTTTCTCCTGACAGGTCAAGAGCACTGCGCTTCAGCGTTTTTACAGCTGAAAACATCCAGAGAAATTAGGCCAGTTCGATCTTCTCTCAGCGCTTCATCCATTTTTCATCTGTTCAAGTTTAAATTTCCATGTCGTGTCTTTACAGTTGTGCAGCTCAAGAGCACAACACTCTGTATTTGGCATCTTTATATTTCTACACAGTTTAGATTTACACGTTTAAAGGTGGCATTGTTCATTTTAAAAACACTGCCTATTCATAAGCTGATATCTTTACTGCTGTTTGGCATTAAGAAAAGAGTCTTCATCGAGTAATCTGATGGAGAACACACAACGTGTATTAAATCTGTGGGGAAATCACATTTATGAAATTAAATAAAGTTTTACAGTGAGGCTAAGTGAGGTCTAATGCTCATATTTACAGTAAGATTTTATTGGAAGAAGATACTAGAAAAGAAGAGTCTTTCTGAGGTGCTTTGCAAATTTTCTGAGTAAGCATTGAGCGTTGTTCAGATTTAATATGTCGTCTCTGGAAATTTTGCTTAATTATTATTATCATTTTTTTGCAGCTACAGAAAATAACTTAGCACACATGTTTTCATTTATCTCTAACAAGACTGTAAATGTCTGCAGGCCTGTGGGTGTTAATGTATAAATTCAGTTTTATTACACTTTAGGATTATCTTTAGGAAGAGGGAGCTTTAACTAGATGGACTAGCTGGTGGGGACGGGTTTATTCTTGGAGCTATATAAATAAAGTCAGTCAAACTCCATCATACACATTGTAAGAACCATGTGAACCATTAAAACTGCAGTCTGCAGAAATACAGAAAAGAAAAACACTGCTGGAATAGACAGCCCACTCGTGCAGTCATACTTTTACGCTTTAAGCAATGCACGTCCTCCATATGTGCTAAGAACATGTCAGAGCTGATGTTTGGCTTCACATGAGATATAAACCGTGCTCTGAAGGTCTTCTGTTTAACCCACTGCATCTTATTTCCTACACTGAAACATAAATTATCTGATCTGGTATGAAAAGACCTGTGAGTCTTTTGTAGCAGGCGAGACTGTGTAGACTATTTTAGAAAAGTCCAGACCATTTCAGAGTTGAATTGGGATATTCTGAAAAAAACCAAACATTTTTTTGTCCAAATAACACCAAAAACACTTTGGCCACTCAAGCTTTGAGTTCAGTAACCCTGATAACACAGTGGCTATGAAATTTAATACAGAACTAAAACAGTTCAAACACAACAATTTGTAATTTAAGGTGATCATTTTGAAGAGTTATTGTTGTATTTCTTCTTCTTGGCTGCTCCATCCACCCCATCCCTAGCATCCTCCTCTGTCACACAAACCCTTTTCATGTCCTCTTTTACTCCACCACGAACTCTTATTCGTTATTCTCCAAGGTCTTCCTCTTTTCCTCTTCTCTGACAGCTTCATCTACAACATCTAATATTCCTCCTCTGCACATGTCCAAACCATCTTGGCCTTGCCTCCAAACTTTCTCTCCTGTCTGCTCACCCTGAGCTGTCACTCTGATATACTCATTTCTAACTCTCCTGATCACTCCCAGTGAAAATCTGAACTTGTGGCCCCCTGTGGCTAGGTTAAGAGTAACTGCTGGCAAAAAAAGAAAAAAAAAAACCATAAAATTTTAATATTACTATTAATATTGCTTCATTGTAACTTCACAATTTGTCCCTCTGAGATTTAGCTACTCATTTCAATGTTTAATAATCATCACTTACTGTATATAACACCAATCGTCATGCCACACTCTTTATGCTTGAGCTTAAAGAAATGCTCCAGATAACAGTCGAAGTTTGGATTTTTATGCCCGGACTAAAGGCGGTATATAATACACTCTATTCTGTGGCCTAGATAAAAAATAAATAATAAATAAAAACCCTTACACATCTTCTTGTTAGTGTGGGTAATTTATGACATTGTCTGAAGCCCGCTTGATGGACTGTCTCTCTGAAACAAGCACATTTCCAGGTCAGCGCCAAATGTGCGCATGTTAAAAACCACTCTCATGTTTTCGGCTCATTGACGCAGACGGTAATAAACAGTAGACATAAATGTAGGCATTTTAAAGGAACAATTCACCACTAATATATATATATATTTTTGCTCTGGCCTGTAATTCTATGCATCCGACTGAACTGTTGTTCATAGCAACACAAAACAAATGTGAAAATAAAAATCGATTACTCAAAAACAAACATTGTTGTGAGCACTTTCATGTAGAAATCTTTTTTTCTGTCTCTGTGCGAAGAGACTCATGCTCATGACAGCGTGACAGGAACTAAACATTAAGTGTCCCCTTCGGCTGAGCTGTGATATTAGGTAGCAGCAAACATTTTAGCTGGAGGATGTAGTTCAGGCTGAAACACTAAAACAATCTAAAAGCACGAATTGCACCGGCTGCAAGCCAAAAACATATGAGCTTGATTCCATGGTGTACTCTCCTTTTAAGCTATAAAAGGCACAGCATTAAAGCTGAAAGTTAACATGATTTAAGTTACAATTCAGTGTGCTCAAAGCCAAACATCTGTCTATGCAGAGCTGCAGCCAAGCTGCAAGTCCTGAGACATTACTGCAACCTTCTCGTGCTTTTATTTTCTTCCCACACATCTGCATTGCAATTTTAGCGCATTTGAAATGTGAGCCTTTCAGCATTAAAGTTGCTTTTTCAGTTATCAGCTGGTGCACGGCACCAGCATGTGTATTTGAGTCTGATGCGAGGTTAGCAAAGTCTTAATGTGAAGCCTTGAACTTGTGAGCTTTCAGCAACACTGGCAGCTGTTTGTTGCCACCTAGTGGTCGAAAATGTAACAAATTATTCTGAATCAAATCCTTGATGTTTAAGCTTCACTTTTAAAACAACACGTCTATGAACTGTTTTGTGTAAAAATGCTTGGTTTTTAAAATCTCTGCACTCCCTTTGCTTCCAAACCCCCTCTCAGGTTTATGAGCTGTGTGCTGCACAGATATTGCAAAACTGACTTAAGCGAACAAAAGAATGTGTAAATACATGCTTTAAAATTTTCTGCATGTTTTTCGTGCCAAAACCAAAATATTTTCTGAGGTATGGATACCTAATTATTGTTTTTTTTTTTTCTTTTAAACACTGCAGGAAAACAGCTCAGGCATGTTGATAATGATAGTGAAAACTGGGAGGGAGGTACAGATTGATGGGTAAGGCATCGGTATTTTCAAAGTACTCTGTGATTAACTTTAATTTGTCAAATGACAGTTTAATCACTTTGTCTCCATAAAGCCACAGTTTTGATTATTGATCAACTGAAAAGGGTTACCAGGGGTACCTTTATTTTACACCCTTCCCCTGTACTCACATGAACGTGTGAAGTGTGGAAAAGGTTTAGATAAGGCAGGACTTCAGTAAAAAAGAGATTACATTAATTTTTAGTATTAAATTTGGCCCACTCTTCTTTACACCATTGCTTCAGTTCATTGAGGTTCGTAGCATTCATTTATACACAGCTCTCTAAATGTCCCAATGCAGCATTTCAATCAGACTGAGGTCTGGATTTTGACAGATTTTGATTCTTTCTTCTTTTTTTTTCAGCCATTCTGTTGTAGGTTTGCTGCTGTGCTTGGAACCATTGTTCTGTTTCCATTTGTGGCCAGGCTTTAGGGCTAATTATCACTCCTCCACCAGCAGTCATTTGCCCTGACATGCCATGTTTGGTTTTCGCCAATCATGCTGTTGTACATCATCTCCACCTTTGGTCTCTTCTGTCCAAACAGCATTGTTTGTTTGTGGTTTGTTCAGGTGCAACTTTGCAAACCTGAGCTCTGCTGCTTGTTCTTTTTAGAAAGATGCTTTTTTTCTGATAATCTCTCCAAAAAGCCACACTTGTTTAGTCTTTTTCTAATTGCACTGTTACAAACTTTAATATCGTGTTAACTGAGGCCTGCAAAGTCTGAGCTGTAACTCCTGGGGTTTTTTTGCAGTTTCACTGAGCATTGCATGACCTTCGGTGAATTTGCTTGGACCTCCACACATGGGAAGATTGTTGCATTGTGTTAGCACTCATCTAAATGCTCCGAACCAGCAAACTGTCAAAACCTCTGCTTTCATAGAGGTGCTGACACTTGCTGATGATCAATCATGTGCATTTAATTAGCAACACCTATCTGCTACTTTCCCTCTTAATTCCTGTAGTGAGGGTGTACTTGGTTTTTCTCGGGATTGCATACAGTCCTGAGAAAACAAACTTTTTTTAATGTAGTTTGGTACATGACTTATTGAAGTTATTTATGCTATTCATTTTGTAATCTGTTTCTCATTTTTATGTTTTGGGGGATTTACAGGTTGAAAAATTCAGGGAAATCCTCCTTATCATGAAGAACTGAACTGACTTCTGCAGTAAAAATAATAACCACAACATGAGCGCTCCAACAACAGGAAGCCCAAATATGGAGGTGAAGGTAGTCTCCCAGGAGATGGCACTGCTTAGCAACATGTTGGCTGCTTACACCTTCATTGCAGGTACAGTAGATCCAATTGAAAAAAAAAAAGGCTTTTATGTGTAATTGATGTGATGAGCAAATATTATGTGTTAAGTTCTTTAACTTAGCACATAATATTATCACATTAACCTACTTGGGGTATGAAACAAAGAGCCAGAACAGGCCTGTTAAAGTTTGAGATCTGTCTTTAGAATGTGTGAAAACTGCAGGAAAAAAATGTCTCACACTTTCACTGTATTTTCCCACATAGGATGGATTGTGTATCAAAACATGAAGAAAGGATTAGTTCATGAGAGTGTTTGTCTGCATTGTTAGTTTAATCTGAGTCAGATGTTTCACAGCTTTTATATTTACAAAAATATTACCGACTGCTCTGTTACATTACACTGAACCAACATGGTTCAATTAAAAAGCTGTGCTGAAGCTTTTCTTTGATTTACTGCAGTAATATTTCTTTGTAATAACAGTAGACTGACTCATTCTGAAAAAAATTATTGATTTCTTTTTTTTCTTTTGTTTGTAAAGGCTGTGCAGGGAGGGACTGAGTGAAGGATGAAACAGCAGTTAATTTATTTGTTAATTTATCCTGCCTCTCCCACAGACCAGCCCGAGAGGACAGCGCTGGTATTTCTTGGCGGCGTGTGCGTTGGCCTTCTTGTCACACTGTGCGCCATTGTCTTCCAAATACACTGTCGAGCAGACTGCCACTATGGCAACACTAACAATCTTCCCCATCGCCCAAGGACCAGACTCCAACATCGTCGCCATCACAGCTGTCCCCACCATCAGCCCGCAGACAGCAACCCAGACAATACTGCGGTCGTCCCCTCTGGAGAGACTGGGCCCACTGGGGACAGCGAGTCTGAGGACTGGGATGACACAACTGATCCATCAGCCCGGAGACGCAGACGCTTCGAGAGATCCCTGCTGCACGCCACCATGTTCACATCAGCTGAGGGTATCTGTGACAGACGCGTACACCACTAACACACACCGATGTCACCATCCACACACTGAGACACCATTCGCACATCCAGCAAGCTGTTTTCTTCAAAATAAGGTCTCTCAATTTCATAACGACACATCATATGACATCATAGTATTGCTGTCATTCAGATGATCCAATCCTTTAGATATGAATCATAGTCCAGTGAAATGTTTTAATTAAAAGCAGTTTTGAAAGTACATTTACTCAAATAGCAGACTTAACATAATGTTATTTTATGGTACTTCTTTTAACACATGCTCCTTTATATTTATGATTCATTATGCATCATTTTACTGCAACACAAACATCAGACAGACATGCAGTCCTAAATTTTTCTCAGCTAGCTGCATGGCAATTTTAGTTTTTTATTTATTTATGTTTTTTAGTGGTGAAAGACACTTTTGGTGGATTAGAAGCCCAAAAACACAAAAACTAGGTAGCAGAAACCCAGACTGTAAACAACCACGGGAGACCTGATGACATTTGCATGCTTTTATTTATTTAAACGGTTGCTGTTCACACTCGGCAGCAGCTTCCCCGCTGCCAGCCGGACACACTAACGACAACAACAGTAGACAGGACCCTGCTCAGTCTTTTAACCCAGCGAGGCGTGATTGCGGATGCCCTGCAGGTGCGTTCGCCTACCCTGCAGCGGCACCGCCGACCACGCCCCGCCACACAGACATAGCAGGAGTTACACCTGGAAACACACAGGGAGGGTCATAGCTAAAGGATTAGACGCAGCTGGGAGGGAAACAAGACACAAGTGTACACACGCAACACACAACACACTCACAAGGGAGGAAGTAAAACTAAAGAAACCAAGATTAAAAAATTAAAAAATCAAGATAGAGAGGACAACTTTTACCAAAGTAAAACAGGAAATAACTAAATAAACAGAAAAACACAGACACAAGAATAAATTTGATCTGGGGAAAGACACAGAAGAACAGACAAAAAGAAACACAAAGAAGAAAAATAAAATACTAAAATCAACCTAGAACTGAAGGCTCAAAATACTAGGAATAACTGAGAACCAAACCCCACAGACCACTGACCACCGCAGAAGAAGGACGCTCACATACGGCAGTGAACACAATATGTAGATATGAACGCAGGGTCCCTATGCCCAAGTTTGAGCCCACTGGTTTTTACTGCATTGAACGTCTTTGATCGTGGCATTAAAACAGTGGTGCTCTTACCACCCTGATGTTTTCCACTTGTTTGCAGCCATCACTATCTGACTAAGAAATAGATGCTGCACGTTCATACAGTAGCAACACGTCAATCATAAGGCAGACCAGCCCTAAAGCATACCTTGTCTTATAATCTATTTTACTCTAATAAACCATAATTTATAAAATGGAACTGAGGCCATAAACTCATCTGGAAAGTGTTTATCAAAGTCTGCAAAATACTTTCTTTTCTCATAGTTTCTCATAGACTTCAATACCAACTGGCTTCTTTTTGCAATCAAAGGTCACCACCTGCTGGATTAGAATGCAAGTTAAAAGCACTTCTGGGTTCCCTTTTCAGACCTGTAAGCCATCTTTTATATACAGTCTGTTCACCCAAGTTGCACAGTGTCCACAGCAACGAACTAATTAGAATAAGACTGCTGAAATCTCACGCTGTGTTGGTGTGACACTCTGGTTATGTCTCTCTGAGCAAAGCAGTCAGACATAATCACACACACATGCTCCTATCTTCAAATAGAATAATAAATAAATAATAAATCTGACAGTAACATGAATGGACAGTGTCCATAAAGCTTATTCTGCATGTGTGTGTGTGTGTGTGTCATCAGAGCTGGACCGGGCCCAGAGGCTAGAAGAGCGGGAGAGGATCCTCCGAGAGATCTGGATGAACGGACAACCAGACATCAGTACAGTCACTCAAAGTCTCAACAGATATTATTGAAACAACAGTAAACAGAGAGATGTGCAGACTGAGATACAGACTAAAAAAAAAGAGAAGGAAACAAAGCTATATACAGGCTGGCTGATGGATGGAAGGTGAGCTAATAGCTGCACAGGTGAATAAATACTGTATGACATGAATAGCCATCAGCTCACTGGGCTGATGTACTGCGCCGATGTGATTCTTATGAAACTGTCACTGACAGAACTGCCTGGAGAAGTCCCTCTACTGTGTAAATTAATGAAAACATATGAGCTGCGATTGTTCAGTCATCCAACAAAGGATGGCAATTACATTTCTGGAAGAAGAATGCCCCGAAACGTCAACTGGTAGAGACACAAAGAGCACAGATGACCATCACTGCTGCCATCCGTAGCAGATCTTTCAGAGAATCTGCAAAATGTAGCTGCTGCAATAAAGTCGCTGGGATTTTCTAACTTTTCTATCATTAACAGGTGCTTTGAGAAGTATAGGAAACGGGGCATAACAGAGGCTACAGCTGTGTGTGAGTGTAGAGTCTGAAATGAAATGATGAGCTGAAGAAAGCTTTCAGCTGCTTTCTTTTTCACAAGGGGTCGCCAAAGCAGGAATCTGGCTTTGTTAACAGCCACTTTTCTATCGGTGCATTAGATTACTAATTTACTAATGGCAATGTTTTTTATTTAATCTGTCAACTTAATTTAATGATGACTGAATTTAAATAGAATTTAATTAAAGATTTTAAACAACGGTTAATTTATTGTTTAATTATTGTCAATACTATTCTCTATAGTACTATAGCCATATAATCATAACAAAAGCAAAAACATTTGTATAACATTTGGGTTAATTTTCAATCAGTGGTTCTCAAACTTTTTCTGGCACGCCCACTTAATCCTATTACACTAACATCGGGTGATTGCCATCCATGTGATTGTAGTCACATGATTTTCATTGTATTGCTTTAGAGCATTTTTATAGGGTCCCCCATGATACCTTTTTTTCATTAAATACAGTGACTCAATGCCCCACAAGTGGGATCTACCCACAGTCTGAGACCCACTGTCTTAAACACTGGTATCAAAATATGGTCTACGTTTGATAGTTTTTGTACTTTTCTCATCTACTCGTATTTGTTTGTGAACCTGCTATAATCCCACTGTGAGTCCTGGAAACTGTAAAATTAAGGGCAACAGAAGGGAAAAAGTGTAAATGTGGTGAAACAGATCTAAAACCTCCTATCTAAAGAGCAGCATAATAGCTCCATGCACAGATGGAGATGTACTGGTGCTTATATTGCTAGAATTCTGAATCTCCTAATGACTGTGTACTAATAATTGTGACAGAAATGGCTTGGGATGGCAGCTAATCAGCTGCAGGTCTTTTTGCACATCAGACAATGTATGAGCAGCTCCTGCTCCATTTAAATCTGTGTTGAAGAGTTGAAAAAGTGAATAAACTTTAATTTCAGTGTTTTATGAAGGTTGTTTCTACATATCATTTAAGAAATTCACATTTTAAAACAATTTGAAAACATCTAAATAGTGGTATACATTTTCTTTGGTCTGTTTTGGGTCCGTGGTACATACTTCTACTAAGTTTGTTGGCAGAATTCATGATGGTGAGGGTGACAGCTTGAATGTGCATTGTTGAATTGTGCCAAATAGAAGATAAGATAAGATAACCCTTTATTAGTCCCACACGTGGGAAATTTGTTGTGTCACAGCAGCAAGTGGACAGTGCAAAGTTACAGCAGCAAAAGATTAAGAAAAACAATGGAACAGGATAAGATAAAAAGAATAAGATACTATATACAATAGAATAAAATACAATATACAATAGAATAAAATACTACATTGTCAGGACAGTAAATTACACTTAGTGTTGTTGCACATGTGTGGATGTGTGTGTTTGGTCAGCTGCGAAGTCTTTGTTGTGGAGTCTGACAGCAGTAGGAAGGAAAGACCTGTGGA
>VOQK01013768.1:39071-55228 GCA_015052645.1 Benitochromis conjunctus
GTCCCACATTGTGGGTGCTGCAGCCTGCCACTGAAGGAGCTGCTCAGTGCTGTCAGAGTCTCCTGCATGAACTGGGAGATGTTGTCCAACAGGGATGACAGCTTAGCCGCCATTCTCCTGTCACTCACCACCTCCACTGGGTCCAGAGGGCATCCTAGAACAGAGTTGGCCCTCCAGATCAGCCTGTACAGTCGCTTCCTGTCCCCCGCAGAGATAATGCTGCCCCAGCGGACCACACCATAAAAGATGGCTGAGGCCACCACAGAGTCATAAAAGGTCTTCAGGAGTGGGCCCTTCACTCCAAAAGACCTGAGCCTCTGCAGCAGGTACAGCCTGCTCTGCCCTTTCCTGTACAGGGTATCTGAATTGTGAGTCCAGTCCAGTTTATTGTTCAGATAAACACCAAGGTTCCTGTAGCTATCCACAGCCTCAATGTCCATACCTTGGATGTTTAGTGGTTGCGGTGGAGGATGTTTGTGCCTGCGGAAGTCTACCACCAGCCCCTTGGTTTTTGTAGTATTGATCTGGAGGAGCATGGGTCAGTTCTCTATACTCACTGCCGTCCCTATCAGTGATGAGGTCGACTATTGCAGTCATCAGAGAACTTCTACAAGAAGCACTGGGTTGGAGTTGTGGGAGAAGTTGGCAGTGTAGATGGTGAACAACATAACGAGGGAATAGTAATAATAATAATAATAATAATGGATTGCATTTATATAGCGCTTTATCAGAGACCCTCAAAGGGCTTTACAATTCCACTGTTCATTCATTCTCACATTCACACACTGGTGGAGGCAAGCTACAGTTGTAGCCACAGCTGCCCTGGGGTAGACTGACAGAAGCGAGGCTGCCATATCGCGCCATCGGCCCCTCTGGCCATCACCAGTAGGCGAAGTGTCTTGCCCAAGGATACAATGACCGAGACTGTCTGAGCCACGGCTCGAACTGGCAACCTTCCGATTACAAGACGAACTGCCAACCCTTGAGCCACGATCGCCCTGTGTGGCGAGCTTTCCCCAGATCATTCAGATAGTTATTTGAATGAACATCAAAGCCCAAACACCACAACCCTTGGCTTTGAGTGTAAGCCAAAAGTTGTGGTGGACAGGGAAGTGGTGTGACAAAAGAGAAGCTCTGAATATAGGACATAAAGCAGGACAGAATCACCTTACGAAAGGTTTTCAACCTGATATCACCACTGCAGGTGCCCACACACTTAGCTGCACGAAAACATTATCATTTAATGGACAAAAACCAGTGCAAGCAGTGCACTCCATTATTTACTGTGACGCTGTCTCTGCCGCCACCTGGTGTCCAAAATATGTCTCTGCAGCTCATCTTGTGAAACTCAGCCATAACCATTCACTCCATTATTTCCATACAGCTCAAAGTGTTTAAAGGTATTTTGAACACGTAGAAAAGCATAAAGGGAATGGCAAAATTAAATAAAAACAAAACAAGGTAACTATACAGTAAGCTGAAAAATATTTGTTTAACAGAAAAGCGCAAAGCAATCACTTCACCATCATAAGATCACCCTACCTAATGCATTAATTCAAGTCAAGTCAAATCAAGTCAAGTGGCTTTATTGTCATTTCAACCATGTGCAGTGGTACAGTACACAGTGAAGTGAGGCAACGTTCCTCCAAGACCATGGTGCTGCATATAACATATAACAGACAACCAACACAGGACTACATAAAGTACAAGTGTGCCAAAATTGCACACACAAAAAACCCAAAACAAAGACAGTTCAACACCAGACAGAACAGAACGATACAGACGCAAGACACAACCTGTGTAACCAAAATATACCATTAATATACCATTTGTGAGCATGTTTTTAAGTAAAGCCAAATCTTACATGCTGAGACTGTTAGATAAAAGAAGGATGCTAAATAAATTACGTCCCTGACTGACCGGAGCTTATCCGCCCTGTCCGTGTCTTACCTCCAACACCGGTGCTATCGCTTTAACGGGACGAGCGCTGACGCTGGGACGGGGAACGGGGCTGGGAGAGCGGGTTGCTGCAGCTACACTCCCGACCGAGACCAGAACAGCACGGACCGGCCTGAAGACTAGCACGCTGTTATCCCTGAAAACCTCATCGTTCAGGGTTTAACTCCACCATGAGAGACTACTCGGCCACTCCGAGCAATGGAGGGGCTTGCATGCCGTGCTGCCAAGTTTGCGTCTTCTTCTTTACCGCATTTCTCCTGGTTGCAGAGAGGACGGCGCGTGAGTCCTACCTGGGACACACACACCTACATATATACATGCAAAACACACACACACACATATCCACACACACATAACTGCTGTTTTGGTCGATTATGATTACGTACCTGTGCGAAACGCTGCCTGTGTTATTTATTTATTTTTTACTTTATTGTGCGTGCGCGTTTGTGCGTGCTTTCCCGGCCACAGCGTGTGGATGTGCAGCGTGAGGACTACGGTGGATGCAGAGGGATGTCTGGATGAGACAGGGGGTTTAGGGTGTCATCTTGTTCTACGTTAAAATGCAAAGTTGTGCTTTTGGGTTTTGTTTTTTGTTTTTTACTTAAGCGGCTCTGTTGTGCTGTCATGAATAATAGAGCCTCAGCAGAAGTCCGCAGTCACAGCGTCTCTTTCCTATTTTTATACCCCGCTCGTTATGAAATCCAGTATGCGGCAAGACTGCTGACTCATGTCAGACTTTTCCCATATTTTGAACTGTGCTGTTTCGGTGTCTGGGTGATGTTTTTTGCATAAAAACAAAAGGGAGCCATGTTGTCATATTTCAGCGCTCTTTTTTGGAGGTACATGAATGGACGGAGGGGATGGGCGTACCCCAGGACGGGGCCTAGTCTGTCCCGACAGCCCGCCTGTTTCGGAGCTGAAACGATTCAGATTACATGCATGCAGGGATGGAGGGAGGCAGAGCTGCAGAGCCTCAGAGAGTGTGATGTGGAGAGGAGAGGCATCAGTGGGCCTGTTGTCAATGAAACTTGGATGGGATGAAGTGCACAACAGAGGTCACTGAGAAAGTGTGGACACAAGCTGCAGACTAAAATGTGCATGTTTTGGCAATGATCCACTGATCACATGCTTTAGGTTACTCCTGACATAAACAGTCCTATACCAGAGAGTGCAGCGTACACACTAACACATACAGACAGTATATCTAAAATCAGAGTCAGTTGTGATTCCAAGAGATCAGCTGTCCTTAGAATGGGTGTATTTGGGTGTATGCACTGCATTAATGTTGTAGTTTATGAGGGTGGTATAATCACTCTGCTCTTTTAATCAAGGCTAGGGTGGTACAGCAAGCAACACAGCTGCCCCCAAAATATGAATCCTAGCAAAGAACACAAGACAAAAAAACACTGAACCATTATTCTGTGTGGCAAAGATTCAGATTTATTAACCAAGTACAAACAAAGAGGATCCAGCAATGTTGCAGATGCAAGAAGAAAGCAAGTGCCATGTTAAAATCAAAATATGAGTTTTCTTTGTATTAGAAATTCAACAATCTGCACAAAACATTTACACAAAGTAATTAAAATAAATGGGAGAGAATTGGTAAAGAGCTTCCTTAGCTTTATAAAAAATAACATTTGCAAAAACTAGCAACAGTTTTAAAAACTGAGCTTCACAGAGCTGCAACAGGTTACCTGCAGACACATAATTCTAGTAAAGCAGAACAACAGAAAGCTCAGCGGCCCAGTGAGGAGGAACACTTGATCTCAGGTTTTAGATGCATCTCCACTGCTGAGCAGATGGCATTCAGGTGTCTGAGATCAGACTGTCAGTGAATGCAACAATCATGCTAATCATATAATTGCATGTGCTGGGTTGCTTACAAATATCTCTCACTCAAGTGAAAGTAAAGTAAAAGATATGAGATTTGAAAGGACAAGGACATGGAGAATCTTACTTAATTAAATGTTTCTTGCTGTACCTATTATGTAGGAGAACAGACCCGCGTCAGTATCATATTATTGTGTATATGATTTTGTTACGATGACAATTTGAATTTGACAAAGTTGATCTTGTTTGAACAACTTTCTGTACTGTTTGATTTGTGAGTAGTTCAAGTGTGTTTGTGCAAAGTCATAGTCAGCTGAGTACATGTTGATGTCAGAAATAAATTTAGGTAGAAATGGATCATTATACTGACCAGTGGTGATTGATTGGCTGATATTAATAAAATAGCAAATTGAATTTTTTTTACTAGTATTTATCTGTTCTTCCACATCAATTTTGCTCTGGCCAAATATTCAAAGAAAGGGTGAAGAAGAGGTGAAAGACATAAAAACAAAATAAGCTAAAAGGGAAAAAATATTGGTATTTTTTTATTTGACTTTTATGTTTTGGGGATAAATTATTATTTTTAACATCTATATTGTCCCTGCTTCAGAGTCCATTGTTAAATCTAAGAGCACATTATGTCATGTAATGTATGCCCATGTGAGATGTAGAACAGTGTATTTAAGTAATGGTCTTAAATATACTTACAGTCACTACTTAAGTAAATGCATGTAGTTCCTGCATGTGTATTTCAGATAGTATGGCAGTTTTATTTTGTCTGAGTATTAGCAGCCTATAAGCGCGCTTGCTATAGGTGACATCTTTCCCTCTCTCCTCAGTGATCTACTGCTTTGTGTACTATCTGTGGATCGGTCACAACTACAACTATGGCTATCTTGCCGGTTTCACTGCCCTGTTCCTGCTGCCAGGTGACAACAGCAACAAACAGATCAATAAATAACTCTAGAAAAACAAATTGTTATTCATTTTTATAATTCTTTATGATCAGGTTGGGGTCCCCAGTGGCTGAATTACCTGTGGTACCTGTCAGACGGACGAATTCGCAGGAAGTCCCTCACCTGGACACACATACTGCATCTGGGACTTTTCAAAAGGTAATGATTCATTAATTTAATCAGTCAGTATCCAATGATCAGGTTTATGTTCCAGATTTGTATGATCATAAATGAGAAGAGTCACTCTCTCTCTTTGCCTACCTCTTAATTTATTTTCATCTTCGGTTTTCACAGGCTGTGGGAGTGCATGCGCCTGCCAGATGAGGATATGTACAGTGAGATCATGCAGCAGGCTGATGCCTCTGCCATACGTCTGTTTGAAGCCTTGGTTGTCACCCTCCCTGAGACGCTGCTCCACGCTTACGTGCTAATTTGTACTGATATAGGAGTCAAATCTCCAGGTAGTCAATTTTGATAATAAGATTTGAAAAAGGACATGTAATTAAAATTTAACTCTTTGAAGTGACATGTCTTAAAAAAACAAGACTTAAATCTTTCCACAGCTTTTTTTTCCCTTCATCTCAAAGTCAGATGTATAAAACTAGATTTTGAGCTCCAAACCTCCAATGATTCTATGAATCTGGTAGCTACCAGTAACATGACCACTTACTGTCAGAGTGTGCCTTTGCTCATCTTACAGCAGTGGACAGGTTCATAATGCCTCTGTGATGGCCTGTGGCTATGCAATCAAGATCAAATAAAAGTTTAATGTGAAAGTGCTGCAACAGGATAACTAACATTCTTCAGCTATAAAAATCTGTGTCGGATAATTGTTGTAGTCTTTTCTAGTTTAGTCAGCCTGTTCCTTTTTTTGTATTATTTCCAGACGAAACAGAGAGCTATTAGTGAAATAAATCCAGTGTGTGCTAACTACTCACTGCTAAGCAACGGATAGACAAATTTGCTCTCAGATATTTTTGAGAAGATGGTAGGGACTTAAATTAAGATCAATAAGCTGGATGTAAGGTATCTCTTATTCAGAGAGATTTGAGATTAATGTAGTTTTTTTAAATAAAAATATTCTAAAAATATCTACTAATCTGATTAATTCCATCATTATGCCTGTCACAGTTATGTATCTTGAGGCCTTCTATGATTCAGTATTTCAGTGTACTCATATTTCTTGTCCTTGTTCTCTTTCTCTCTCTCTCTCTCTTTCTCACACACACTCTTTCTCTCTCTCTTGCCAGCCTCAGTGTGTTTTGCAGTGTGTTTGGTTTCTCTTGGCTGGGCCTTAGTGCTCTATGCCAGAGCCTGTTCACTCATCAGACCAGGACACTTGCAAATGACACCAGCTGCCATGCTCTGTCGACTGCTGTGGAGGGTGGGCATGATTAACAGCTTTCCAAACAAACAGTATTTACAACATACTATTGAACAGTATCAGTAATGCTACTACGTCTGTGTTTGGCACGTCATAAGCATGTTTGTGATGCACATACGGTTTCTCTTTCTGCAGGTCAGTATGTTGGGATCCAGGTTTGCCATTCTCATGCTCTTCACACGTATCTTCAAACAGTGGATCCTCGGGGTCATCGGTGAGTCTTCACAGGCAGCCTTGGGTGGCTAAGGATAGCCTCTGTCTTTGACATCATACAGAACGAGCAGTAGAAAAACTGTAAAAACTTTGACCCTTTTTAATATGAGCGTCCATCACTGTATCAGTGTACAGATGACAGAAAAAAGAAAAAGCACACTGTGTCTGTTTCAGGTGTCCACTGGCTGGGAGCAACTTTCTGGATGGTGTCCCAGCAGACGGATATCATAAGATCAACAAGCCAATGGAGACTCTTCAATCTTGCTCTGGGAGCTATTCACATCTTCCTCTTCCTCAACGTGAAGTACGGTCAATCCAGATACCGCATGGCTGGCTTTTATCTGGTAAGTGTGTTTGTGTTCACATCAAGCTCGTGTGCTCATGATATTGTGGGTTTAATATGCCGGGAGCTCTGACTAAACAGGGACACTGTAAGGAATTGCGTTTGAAAAAGAAAAGCTGTGAGTTTAGTACATCATCAGAAACCTGATACATAATATTTGAAAATGACTGAAAATGATTTAATCTGTGCAGAGCTTTGCTTTTTTCTTAAAAGTTTTGGCGGAAGACATTTTTATTTTTTTCACAGAAGGTTGTAAAACATGCTAAAAAAGACAGCTACATGCACACCAGGTGCTTTTCCTTCTGTGACAAGCTTTTGGATCATTTTCAAATGTTTAATCCTTAATGTTATTTGAGGGAAAAAAACATCCAGCAGTGTAATCTTGATTTGGGATTGGACGTCTGTTTATTCTTCCTCAGGTTATGTTCCTAGAGAACGCTTTTCTTCTCCTGGCATCCTCCTGGATGTTTGCCATGGTGTCCTGGGACACTGTGGGTATCCCAGCTGCAGTTTTCTGCAGCTTCCTCATTGGTGAGACGCAGAATGTTTCTGCTATATCTGTGTGCAAATTCAAGTTATATAAAAAGGGAACATCACAACTTTTTCAAGGCCTCATTGTTTCTCTTCCTGACACTGTTTGTTTACTCTTTAGGAGTGATAGCATTGGTGCTATACTATCGTTTCCTGCATCCAAAGTCTTTTGAGATCTTCCAGAGTATTCGTCACAGGGGGATAGCCGGGGCCTGCATGGAGCGTGGATCTACACTCTCATTAGAGGAGAAAGTCACACCCACTTTTCATCGACATGCAACACTGTCTGGTCTGTTGCTATCTATCTATCTATCTATCTATCTATCTATCTATCTATCTATCTATCTATCTATCTATCTAAGAATGACTGTGCATCTTCTGTTAAGGAGGTGGGACCCTCATGGACCTTCCTATCCAATGGGAGGGCTGGAAGCATCACCACTGGCTGCTGATTCGCTTAGCTCTGAAGACAGGGGATGTTTCAAGGATCTGGTCTGCATATGGTGAGGGAGGACTGGCTGGACTGATGGGTCTGTCTGAAGAAGTTCACTCACCTGATGACCTACGTGTCCATCGGGTTAGTTGTCTTTTTGAGTTTTACATCTTAGTAACTGGACGTCCTTAAACTTACTGTTTTGTTTTGCTTTGTTTTAAGGTGTGAATTTGATCAGTATGATAACACTGATTTTTTTCAAACCTGACCCCAGCGAAAGTGTGATTTTCATCCTTCATTTTCATCCTTTTGCTGTGATTTGTCAGATTCCACCGATTCAGCCACAGCTTTCTCAGCACTCACAACCAGCTCTTCAACCTGCTGCTCAACCTCCTCCTCCACCAGCTCCTTCACAGGTTTCACAGGCAAGAGTTTTGTTTAACACCCTATATAGACCACCATAAAGGGGTACTGTGTGTATTCTAAACTAAGAATACAGTACATTCTTAATTTAAGCCACTTATGAGCTGAAACTTGGTGGGTTAGTTCAGGAGGATAGTAGGCATTTAGTGTGGTCATGAGAATAAATATCAGTAGTATCAGTAGACATCACGATAACTACTAAAAGGCTTGTTTTTCTGTAAAGGATACATTATGTTTGCTTGTTATAGTCTGAGGCTCAAGTGTCTGTAATGTCTCCAGGTGAGAGAGGTGGTCCAGCCACCAAAGCCAGCTCACTGCACTATAGTGGCCCGACCGGTGAGGAAAGCTCCTCCCACAACTATTCAGGACATGAGAAGGTTTCCAGAGATCATCCCAGTCCAGGAGGTCATCCTTGAAGAAACTGCAGAAGAAGACTCCAGCGTTGCACTATCAGAGGGAAAAGGTTAAATTAATGATAAACACTGAACGCTGCTGAAAGTTGCTTGTGCATTATTGACACAGCTAAGGACAGAAAGAAAATCAGTAAAAACTTTATATTACCTACAGTTTTTTATGGATTGTCTTCAAACATTAAAACAATAAACTAGGCCTTCGGGGACATGAGTACCTAGGTATGCTAAGCATTTGACTTGACCTTCATTGTTAGCGCCCAAGGTCAAAGTTGACGTTGAAAAAAGTACAAGACACCATATCGAGTAATACATCACATTAAAAGTCATGGAAAGAGCTGTACAACAAACTTTTTTATTTAATACGACACCTTACGACACATGTGATATGTGATAATTATGCTGTAAAGTTTCCCACACTGCAAGTAACGGCTTATAGAAGCTAAAGATTTCAGCCAATTCTGCTCAAATTATATGGTTAAAGATGATAAAATGCACCATTTTAGTATCTAATGCTATAAGGTCATAGGTTAAAGGTCAGACATCAGCTTGTTAATCAAAAAAGCAGGCTAACGTCAGCATGTTGTAATACAAACAGACTGACGTCAGCATGTTGAAATAAAAACATGCTAAAACATCGATTTTTGTCCTGCCCTTTGGGGAATTTTTACTCAAGAGTGCTCCTGTTTTTGTCAGAGGGTGAGATCAACTCTAATGAGAAATGTCAGTCTCTTTTACAGGTCAATGCTCTGCTGTGTTCACCAGCAAGCAGAGTTATTATTTATTTATTTTTTTTATTTTTTATTTCCAGTTAGTTTCCAGAGTGGGTTTTCACATTTCTGTTTAGTTTCTATTCTTTGAAAGTGTTTTATTTTATTTTATTAGCTTCAGTCTTTTTAGTCAACATTGTATTTAAGGCATCTGTCAAAGTCAAGATTCAGGAAATCACAATCTTGGCCTTGTAGCTGATTTTGTAGAAAATTGGCCAAAAGAGGGAGTTGACTCTCTTCTAATCATCCAAAGTCTCAGTATCAAATCATAAAAGCCTCATGCTGCAAGTTGTAATAACATATTTTACCAAACTGACCCGACAAAGACTAAAACTATTTTTGCACATATGGTTTTAGTTTTTAGTTTAGTTTTAGGTAACTATAAGAATCTTTCCAGGAAGTCAGTAACAGTGTCTGTCTGCTGTGTGTAAAGCAGGAGAACAGTTGATGTAACTTCCATATAAATGTCAGTGCAGCACTTTGTTTCTTTATAGAGTCAGATCTCTCTGACTCTATGGCTACACCCTAAACATACCAGAGTTATGTTGTTCATTCTTAGCTAAAAGAAAATTTAGGATATAGGCATTATAGGCTATGACCTTCAGTACCATGCATTTATTATTTATCACAGAGACAAATAAATATATAGACTGCACTAGGTTTCTTACCTCGAGCGCTGAAACCCCTGCAGTATACATGTGTATTGTTTTAAACTGACTTATCTTTTCAATGTTTTATTTTTTAAGGTGATGACGAGTTCCAAAGCGCTGCTTATGGCTCTCCGTCGCTTTCGTCTCCTCAACAACCAGGAAGCCTCCGCCACATCGACAGCAAAGAGGCGACTCTGACTGAGGCCTCTTCGGTGGGTTCTTTAGACATCAAGACACCCGGCTGGTCACCTGAGCGACGTTCCCCCCTCCTGATTAGTTCCCCAGAGAAAAAACCAGGGGTCCCTGGAGAATCAAGCACTACATTGTATTTCAGTGCAGATGCGCAGTCTCCCTCCAGTGGGAGCTATCTCGGCTGGGGTTCAGAGCTGTCACCCATTTCCACATATCGAAGTCCCTACCGGATCAGGGAGGCTCGATTTGTCACATCCACACCCAGATTGGAACCCCGTCCAGATGCTGAAAGCCCAGGCCCTACCCCTGTCATCGTCATCCCTGCCACTCCTGGTACAACACCAGGTGGTACCCCAGGTGGGACCCCTAGTGCTTCAACTCCTGTAAGTTCAACTCCTGCAGCATCAACTCCTGTAGGTTCAACTTCTGCAGCTTCAACTCCTGCGGCTTCAACTCCTGCCGCTTCAACTCCCGGTGCTTCAACTCCTGGTGCAATTACACCTGGTACACCCATTGTTCCTCTCACTCCAGTCATCTCCCACGCTCGCAAACAGATGGTCCAGTTTGTTGGCAGCAGAGAGAGGGCGGTGTAAGAAGGGTGGGGGTACAAGGAAAAGAAAGCCCTGGGTGGAGGATGGTGTATTTTCCAGTTTTGCTGTTCTCAGCATTAGAGTCTTTTAAGTTAACTTAAAACTGTCATAGATCGGTATAATATTGCTCATGTTTTTCCTTGTGTGCAGCTAGACAGGAAATAATTGCTGAAAGTGTGTCACATTGATCAAAATCTCAATCAAAAGAGACAAATCTTCAATTTTAATAACAGGACTTTGAAGTATATTCCTATGTAAGCCATGAGAGCAATTTGAGGAAACATCTGAAGCTAATATATGTCAGAGGATTAGTTGAAATTTTGTAGATTACAGAAGATTAAATCTGGACTGCTTCTCAAAGTAAAACATTTTTTGGGGGGTTCTAATGTGGAGCATCTCTTCCATTCACTGAGATAAACCTTCAAACTACATTTTTAACTACTACACTATAACAATAAAAAACCTACACCTAAGTGTCAACCGAGGTAGCCTTGGATAGGATGTAAGAGAAATCAAATTAGTTGTGGCTTGGGATTAAAATTTAAAGCATGGTTGAAGCAAAGTTATTGAGCTGTTGGATCCTTTTAACCAAAAGAAAAAGTACAAAATCACCAGTTTACAATAACTCAACATGCTGTCTGCCAGGCCGCTGTGCAGAATTTCTTATAACATGACACACCAATGCAAAATGTAAATGAACTCAGCTTCATGCAAACATTTACATTTCTTGACGTTAAACTTATGATGCTGTTACATTTCTGTCTTTCCTTTTTTAAACACAAGGCGATTGATGTTGGATATCTCATCCACTTTTTAAGAAACCACTTATACTTACAGTGAAGTACATATTGGTATTTACCTACATCACATACACATTGAAACAGAGGCCATAAATTAATAACTATAAAATAAAACAGTCAGTGTATCTTATCCTTATTTAAACGAAACTGTCAGGCAGGGAAATGACAGCAAAGGACTAAATTACATAATGATTATATGTATAATAACAATGTTTATCTATATAACAGTGCAGATACACACACACATATATATGTATATATATATATACACACACACTTTATTGACTTTGACTGTAATAATTTCAAACAGAAGGTAAGCAGCCGACTGCTTGTAGCATTATATTTCTGCAAACTGTGCTACAGTTATAAGTTGGGAATTCAGGAAGGGAGAGTAATTAAATAGAATATTAAATGAGTAAAACTAGGTTTATGAAGGGATTATTTTCATTCATTAGATGCATTAAATTTTTCTTATATTTTTTATACAACTTTTTTCTGCGTTTTACTAATCAGATATCTTTTGTTCACTGATTATAACAACACTTTTTGAGCTCTGACTTTTGCATACGTGTCCTTTATTTATTTTTTATTTTTTTTGGAATGACGAAAGAAGGGAAGTGCGATAAAATATGTGTGACGCAGGATAAGGAACTGGAAGGAACTTTACCATTTCTGTGTACTGTTAAGATCAATGACGGGGGCGTAAAAAGATATCTTTTGTGGGTGGGAGTTAATCTTGCACTGTGTGAGCTAACACTTCAGATTAATACAAGTACTTTCAAGTTTTACATTTTAATTTCAAATCTTAAATCTCGCTTCACTGCCTACTTACTAACTGGTGTAATATCAAAATGTACTGTGTGCTGTCCTGTGGACTGTATTCAAAATGCACGGCAGATTACGCGCTTCTGAAAAGAGTGCACAGTCCTTGTTAGCAAAGACGCGCTTTGTTATGAAATTAGACACTGAAACAAATTTTTCATACCTCTCCTACCTGAGTAGCTGTACCTTTACTTGTGCTACAAAGGTTTAGCTATATCTAGTAATTTGTGTCACTCCTCAGTCTGTCCATCAGTTAAACCACCTACCTCAATAAAGCTGAACTTCTGTGTTGCGATTTTATTTTAAAACATTAAATAATGTAGCTAACAGAAGAAGAAAAATTAGCTGTGGCACAGTCAAAAGCGATTAGAAATTATGCGCTGCTATTAGTCTGAAGTGGCCAGTAACTGTATTAACGTCATGAAACCTGTGTGCGAAGTCAAAGTGTAATCACAGAATGTTGTATTTGACAATGTTGGTCTTCCATGTGACTTTATCTATTTTTTTTGGTTTTTACTGTGCTGGATTACCTGCAGTAGTAACTATGAGGTCTGTTTCTTTAATGAGCAGGAAGGAGAGGAAACACGGGCAGCACTTTAAGATACTGAGAAACCGAGTTTATGGAGCAAAGTGGGGATTTTAAAACTGGAAACTTGATTTTGATAGAAACGCTTTTTCAAACTGGTGTCCATATACTGCAGCTTTCTGATAGTTAAGTCACTGCTTGATGCTCATTCATACAGGCAGACTGAGAGTTGTATCTACTCCCATAGAGAAAGAAGCACTTACATTAACTACACGTTGCTTAATGTGATTGCACGTTACAGTTTTTTTTAACACATGCTACAATGTATGTGTATGCAACAGCAATAATCTAGCTAATGTATTTAGTGCACTTATGGAAAAATATCCACACTCATGCTTTAAATGCATCATCGCTTTGCCTTGTACGAAGACAGCTTTAGCTGCCATGCTTGCCTCATGTATGCTTTGAAATAGAAATAACACGCTTTGCTTTGTGTACGCGATGTATACGATAATATCTACTTGTGTTTCTAATTTGATTCATTTTGTACTTTTAAAAGGTTCTTTGATATTTGATCACATTTACTGTTCATGAAATGATCGGGACAAGGTTTTGTGTTAAAGTTTGAGGATGTTTAGAGAGCAGATAGTTATCACTGACTCGAGTTAGTTTGCTGATTCATTGTAACCTCATCACCCTTTCACTAGACGACCTCCTTTCATCGGTACAAATCGCCTCATCTCTGAGAGGATTTCCACAGAGGAGCTGTGGATGGTAGTAGTGACTCATTAAGTGTGCTGTTGATATGACAAAAATAAAGCCATTTGCCATGATCAAAGTCCAGAGTGCTGGGTTTTATTGCTTACCAGTGATTAATTTATCTTCACTATTATTCTGAGAAATAGACACATATCAGTGGAAGTGCAGCAACGCGAGCTTTATCCTAGCACATCTCTGGAAACTTTCTCAAAGGTCATCGAATGTAAAGATCAAAACATCTCATACAAAGCATTATAAATAACGTTCAAAAGGCTGTTACTTGTCCAAACCTTTAATTTCATGTGTCAAAATAAAGTTTTAGTGCGAAAATATAAGTCACTGCCACAAAATGAAACGTTTCTTTGACACTGTGTAAACAAAGATGCTCAAAATGTTTAAATAATTCATCAGAATGACATCAGACGCAAGAAGTGCAACCATCAAGTGCGTATTTTCTCTGACACTGAATGCCTGCTGTATCAGACTTGTTTCTCTCAGGCTAACCCACTGCTGTTGAACTTCACAGTGAATACTTTTGAGAAGTAAAAGGTACTTTTTAAAGAAACAGAGCGCTTACATTTTTTCATAATGTAAGGGCCTACGGTGTGTAGTCCAATAATAAAACAGATTACTGGACAGCCTGATTCTGTCATCTCTCTGGACACTGATCAAGTTTTCACAGTCCCTTGTATCCTAGCATGCACGCTAGTGCTCAATAAAATGGATGATTGAGTCACTCCTCAGTGCACCCAAATTGTTGTATTCCTGTTGTAACACAAGAAGCATAACTGTGCTTTAAAATAGTCGTAGTACTGACTTACACCCCTTTAATGAGCAGATTTTTTTCCTTTTTTAACTACATGAATTATTCTGCATGTGCAGAATTATGAAATAAATAAATGCTGGCACATTTTGGAGCAGTCTCTATTTTGCACTCAAAGACATTTGTAAATAATATTTGTTCAAATTGTAAGCTTCAAATTGTTGTAAAATATTTTACATAAAGTTCTAAAAACTTCAGCTGTCACTCAAGAATTTAGCTAAAGGAGCTGAGAACTGAGATCTATGTCAACAAACAGATCCACAATAAACGGTTTCATCATAATATCATAAAAATATCATTGCTCTGAATTATTAATGCACAAAACATAATTCTTTTTCAAACTAGATAGTCCTTTGCCACACTGTAACTTGACCCCAAACTGTTACTAACTTATGTGTTCCTTAATACAGTTTAACATTCCTATGTGAAACTGAGTCACCTGCTCTTGTGAAAGCATTTTTTTTGTTAAAATTAGGATGTGCTCCTACGCCACTTACTTGGTAAAACAATGATGTGGTGTGATTATTTTATTTTCCCCAACTCATCAAATTCAAAGTCAGATGACAGTCTCGTAAAAGGAAGAGAAAGCAGCTGGATAATCATCATGTTCGCTGTGGTCAGTGATCAAAAGCACAATAGATCATGAGTGGCCAAAAAATAAAATTAAAAAATGCCTAATCAGGGTCAAATCACAAGATAATACTCAGATGAATAAAACTGGATGTAAAAATCACATGAAAACTACAGCTGGCTCAGAAACACATACACATGCAGTACAGAGATAATATAGGAAATACAAATAAAGAAGATAATTTACACAGTCGGTGTATTTATTGCAGACTGTCTTAGCAAAGGGCCATTAGGGCTTGTAAAAATCTCACTGCAGTTTACTGTGTTTCAACCAAATGTAATCATCATCCATTCCTAATGCCAGCACAGTACTGAGGTTTTCTTGTGTTGTGTTACTTGTGTTGTTCACCAGGACACGAGAGCCAAGTCTCACAGGCCTCTCTACACTCACTTATTTTGACAATTTTTCAGAAGGATTATCTGAATGAACTTCCACTGCAGCGGACACTGGGCCATACAAAATGATAAAAGGTTTCCCTGGCCCATAACAAGACTGAAGGACTCTTTCCTTGGAAATTATACCAGGGTTTTCAGTTCACTTTTTATTTGACCACCATGCACATCTCCATTAAAGGTTTTGCACAGCTTGCTTACAATGCATTAAAATTATATTACAACTCATTTTCATTTAGATTGCAGCTGTTCTACTTTAAATTTATTCCTGTATCACCTTGGCAGTACTACCATCACAGATAAGGATGAGAATTTGGGTGTTTTATACTACACAAAGAGTCTATGAAGGTTCTCAGTCATCCAGGTCATCGTAGTCTAAGGAGCTTGGAAAGAAAAAAGAAAAAAGCGTCTGGACTTCTTTGAGTTGCTTGAAGACGTTTCACCTCTCATCCGAGAAGCTTCTTCAGCTCTAAGGTCAAATGGTGGAGAGTCCCAGATTTAAGCCTTATGGGAGTGTCCCCCCCAAGAGGGACAATGGCCCCCTAATGATCCTCTGCCTATTCACACGAGCCGAGGTGTGAAAATGGTTGTAGGTCACAATCAACTAGGTTTCAGGTGAAACCCATTGTGAAACTGGCCTCACCCTACCATGTGAATTCCTGAGGTCAGAAGGACAATGGACCCCCTAATGATCCTCTGCCTATTCACAAGAGCTGAGTT